>BMAO01004553.1:0-32465 GCA_019973975.1 Trichonephila clavata
TTATCAACATTGTAGTAAACCCTCAGCCTACTCAAAATCTTGAAGAAAGTGACTCAGATGCCGAAACGGAAGAAAAGGAAAAATCAGCTGGGCAGAAGCTGCAGAATCATCAATAAGTTTATCTCTTTTGCTGAGGCTAGTACTAGCTACAGTGCTTCAGAAATATTGATTTCCATATCATTAAAAATAAATTTTACTAAACGCCAAAGAGATCAAGAAAACAAAAGACATTCGTGCCTTTTTTAAATCTAAGTGAAATATGTTTTACAGTACGTTACATACATTATATGAAATGTAAAATAAACTTTGTTGTATGTATTTGCATACTGTATTTGTAGTTTAATTATTAACCTAATTGTTCTTATAATTACCGCCCGATAGATCGGAATTTCGGTAGTCGGCACCGAGCCGGTCCCGAACCGTGCCGGATTATCGGACTTCTACTGTATATCTATTGTGAGGCTATCATCTCACGAAACATAGAAACACGCTGAAGGTACTAAACGATGTGAAATGATGAGTGAAATACTTTGACTTTTAAATTCCGAAATTATAATTAATCAAAGGATATTAATTAAGAACGTTTAAATTCATGAATGATTTATCCCTGTGTATGCCGTTCATAGCGCACAAGACGCCAAAAGATGGCGGTAGAATTATTTCACAGAAATTACGTTGTTTTTAAATTGCTCTATCCTATTTTCCGTAATAGAATCAGACAAAAAATATTTTCAGAATCGGATAGATCCTTTATTCTCCAGAACACAGCATATTTTTTTTTCTCTCACAAAATAACGTTATTTGGCAATTTTTGATATTTTTTCTAAATGAGTCGATTTTGAAATGTTTTCATGAAAATAATTTTTCAATAACTCTCTGTCACTTTCAAATTGTTGTAATCAAAAACTAGTTTCTGTTCTAAAAAAGTTCATACTTTGCCTATTAAAACCCTTTAGAAAAAGAAAAAAATGCCCAAACTTTTATTTCCTTTTTTTAAAATAATTTTTATAAATTATACTGGATTGTCTACTTAAATATTTAATGTGACTTCGCCATTATAAAAATAATCAAGTGAAACTTTTCCCGTTTATCAAAATGTTAAAATCTTTTTACAAAAAGCCATTTTAGGATTAAAGTCGTCAAATGATCCCACCTTAATGTACCTTTGGGGTGTTCATGCGTTCAGCGGTTCGTGAGAAGACAGCCTGATATAGATACATACGTTTGTTTACGCGCGAATTTTAAAAGTATATATATATATATATACTTTAAAATTATATATATATATATATATGCTATTAAAATTCGCGATTTACTTCGATGTATCATTATATATTAGGATTATAAATTACATAGTAATATTTATGATAAAAGAGATGATTTTAATTTTAACATTCTTAAAATGCCATATTGAAATTCGAATTTATCTATATCTATATATAGAAATATCATTTTTAATTATATTTCTCGTAATATTGTGTATTAGTTAGTGATAAATTTAATATATATTTAAATTTTAATAACTTTATTAAACATTGTATTGAAAATGGATACCCTGTTTTTTTTTACAGTTATATTTCTATCAGTTCTCAGTCTAATGACAGTATGTAACAACAATAGAATTTTCCACTTAGTTGTGTAATTAATCGATAGATAGCACACATGCTAATTAAATTAATAATAGTGTACTTTATTTAAAATTAATTGTATATGTCTGAGTAGTAATTTTATTGTCTATAAATTTTAAACAATATTTAGAGTTTTAAATGTATATATATAGACTTAATGGTCTTTTATCATAACTTACCTAATTTTATGTGTTACTAATATACTCCTCTCTATAATGCGGGAAAAATGGTTATTGCTGTACTCAGGTGGAAAGTTTTTCATCTAATTGTTTTTAGCATTGATTCTAACATATACTACTAATTTTTATAGGCTGTAATTTTGTTTCATATTAATAGATTGTGGTTTTATTTGTAATAGTTAAACTTCTCTTGACATTTCTTGCTCTTTTCCTTTGGCCCAGAGTAATTGGCAGATACAGGTGAAGGTTGGCTAGCCGCAAAACTTTGTTTAAACCTGCAATCCTGGTTCCTAAGACCAGCAGAGCTGTTTCTATTGTACTACTGTGGCTAATACTTTTTACTATCGTGGCTAGATATCTTAGGTTTATAACTACTTTAACTATTTTGTGTATCTTTATAAATTGTATATAATTCATAAATGAACCCAATATATATATATATATATATATTAGAATACCATTTATTGCCGAAATAAACTGCTATATTCATAACTAATACGTATATATTACTTTTTATAGAGTGTATGTCATAGAATAAGTGAAATTCCTATAATCATTTTGATTTTTCCTGTGTATATTATATATATTCATTGATACATTTACTTATATGTCTACCTGTTCATTCAAACTAAAATGTCACTTATACTGTAGTGCCATCTTTTGCACGGTAATAAAACTACTGCTTTGAAACTTTAATAACAAGGTTTCAAAATCAACCGACATTTTTTTAAAAAAAGTTATATAAAAAAAATACAAAGAACAAATTAATGCTACACTGCTTATAAACCTATTTTCTTAAAAAAAAAACAACTTCATTAGAAATTCGAACTATTTTATTATTTCCTGAATTTTTTTTTTTTTTTTTTTTTTTGTCGAAATGAAAAATAGAAAATGTGTTTCGAGTTGAAAGTTTTGTTGACGGAATAATAGATATGAAGAAAATTAGATCATTTTCATTTTAAAATTTTAATGCCGCATTTGTCAAAAGCCCTCGTAATGCTCTTAACTGCTACATTAACACACCGCCTATCATTTTTTTCCTCAATGGGGCTGCATATTAGTATTTTGTACCTTTGTAGATCTAGTTCAACCCCAGGAACTAATATCACTTTTTAGTGCGGCACCATGTAGGCGATACCAATTGCCCAAGTAATTTTGACGCCCAGTCTCCTCCCCCAGATTAAGGTACCTGAGCTCTGACGATGCGAAATTGAACTTAGAACTTAATTTTGCCGAGGGCGCCCAAGCCAAACGGGCACTTCAAGAGAGTTCTTACATGACGTATAATCATACGACATGGCATCTGTCGATTTTCTACATCATGAAAATCCACCGACTTGGGCCGGGGTGAAAAATACATCAATTTACCAAAAAATAAATTATTTTTTAAATTACCACTATAATAGTTAAGGAAACATTATTAAGTGTTTACATTTTTTAGTTTTTAGATGTCTTTTTATAAGGCCGGACCTCTGTTCACAGCGAAAGATGACCACAATATTGCGAAATCTGGATACTCTTGTGTCTTCGAGATTGGGTGTGTCTATGAGCAGCATTGAGGTAAGTAGTTATTTGTGTTTCTGTTCTGTTACTCGCCCTGTCTTTAAGGGTGTATACGCTGCAGATTGTATACCTGACTTACGAAAATATGACCGAGCAGCCATTGTTGTCAATACTGATGTATCGACTGGGCCGGGAGTTCACTGGCTTGCCTTCTTTTACGAGAATGGTAAATTAGAATTTTTTGACTCATTCGTCGTTCACCACATGATTTAAGTCCACATATAATAGAATACTTAAAGAAATATCCAAACGTTGACATTTTATCTACACCACTGCAAACTCCATGTAGTTCAGTGTGTGGTCCATATTGTATTTTTTACATACTAAAACGATCTTTAGGTTATAGTAAAATGAACATACAGAACCATTTGCTTACAATAGGAAATAATTTAGACAGAGATCACTATGTAGATGAATATCTCAGAAACAATGTCATGATCTACATAGCTCCCGGCAACAATGGCTGACTTGGAAGTCTTACATCGAAATGGTTTAAAATCTGTCTCTAGCATGAAAGACTTCTTTATGTATACAGTCTGACTGCAGCTTAAAGCGATAACGAATTTGATTTTTGGTGAGACAAGATCTCTCCATAAGTTGCTTGTTTTGAAGATCGAGAATAGTAACACCCTCTTGGAGACTCAAGGGTTATGGCGTTATAAGCAATTTAATTTTTTTTAAAAAAAAATACGTAAAATTTGAAAAAAAAAATGAAAAATAACAAAACCCTAGTGCTGAACTTTGTTTTAACTAACCGACCTAACAGCACTAGTACGAACGCGCGTGGTCGCTATGATGGTGGATAGGCCTCTTGGGGATACCGGCCATCTAAAAGAACCTGGTATAACGCATCAAATGGCGAGCACCTCAAGGGTTGATGTGGAAGACTCGCCCGGAAACTTCCATGAGTATTATGTTCGTATATATCTCATACATTCGAACACACTCGTTTTAAAAGCTGCGTGACCAGGGACGTCTTAAGGCATGGGCCTCAACCTTGAGGGGGGGGGGTGCATCGTCTCGTTCTTGACTCTGCATCAATAAGATCATGATCCAAATAATTTTAATGGTCGAAAGTCATTCCTGGACACATTCTCCGAAAAAGAGGGAATTTCACACTATATGGAGCTGTTGTCAGTTGGCGTTATTTTGTGTTGACTTTCATCTACGTCTAGGCCTAGGCTAACCACCATACACCATCATTACCTATTTAATTGAAATGCGGTAGTTGGTCGAGCCTATTTGTGCCTAGATTTGAGAGATTGGGAGTTATACACATTTATTTGTTACAGACAATGGCGAAACAGAGAATATTAGGGCCCCCAAGCCGGATCTTACGTACTTGGCGTCAATCCGTCTTTAGGCCCTCTTGAATCCTGCCACTGGTTTCAGATAACCGTTTGTGCAACCGTATCTGACAACGTATTCTATATACTATCTACTTTTAAGAGTCATACTTTTGCTTAGGGGCCCAGGGCCTCAAGAAGTCTTACGACGTCCCTGTATGTGACCGCAGACGCATGTCTGGAGAGGAAACAAAAAATTATGCTTTCAAACGCATCGAATTAAAAAAAAATTTACTGTACCATGTTTTTATAACGGACTAAAAATTATAAAATTCCTCCTTTTCGTTTTTGTTTTCTTTTTTCACATTTTAATGCATTGTCATCCACTTCTTAGCTATGGGCCAAATTTCAAGTCTCTAGCTCCTCGGAAAGTCACACAGTTTAAAATCAATTACAAAATTCCACATGGACACACATTAAGAAAGCGAGTTAATAAAAACATGGTAATATGAAATGTCAATCGTTTTTTTCACCTTTTAAACGTGTTCCTTTCATGTAAATTCATATCATCACTTCTAAACGCGTATTGCTTTATAAAAAAAAAAAATATTTAGCAGTTAGAACGCAAATTATTTTTTTTCACATGCACGAGCCTTTTTTTTATTTTCATTTTCAGAAAAAATGTTTATATTATGGTAAGAATTGCTAACACAGACACACCCTCCACTTTCTCAGATACAGAACACTTTTTTGTTTTATTTCTATTAACCGCAAGTGTATTTTATACTTGCATACAATTAGCTTCAACAGGGCCGGCTCTAGCAATTTTGCCGCCCCGGACAAAAATGAAAAATGCCGCCCCTTCCCAAAGTTAAAAAAATATTATTAAAAAAAAGATAAATATTCTTCATAAATACACACCTATAAAACTTTAATATTACTTGCGAAGAAAAAGGCAGCATAACAGTATAATATAAATATTTATTAAAAGCTAAAAATACAAAAATAAAACAAATAACAAAAAACAAAAAAATTACAAAAATTATTTTTTGACTTTTAACCCTGAAAACTTTCTCATCAATTCTTTTAAATCAATTTATTCGGCTATTTCATTTTCGATATTCAAAGTAGTTAAGCCCTTTAATCTATTTTGAAAAATTGTGGACCTTAAGAAATTTTCTAAATTTTAATTTTGACAATCTCCCCTCCCTCTCTCCACTTGCTAAACTTATTGCCAAAGAAAGTAAAATTCTTAATGCAACAGCAAAATTTAGAGCACACAAATTCTAAAACTGAAATAAATTTTGAAACTTCAACTGGGGCTTTCTTTTTTCCCTATAAAAGCTGAAACTGACATTATCTCATTTGCTAGATCAAGCGCGTTTAATCCTCTGATTCTCTGTCAGTCAACATAATTTTTAAATTTTTACAGTTTTTAATTAATTAAATCTTTAAGGGTATCTCTTAAATGATATATATTGTATAAAAATTGGAAACAATTACATCTAATTAAATTTGCATTCTAAGGCATTATTTGTTTGGTCCATTGTAAAAAAATAAAACTCTATACTAAATTTTAATTTAGGATCTTCCAACGGATCATCTCATGCTTCGTAATCAAAATTAACATTTTTCCTTCGAACCCTGTGATGTGGCTGTCTCATTCGAAAGCTAGCAGGAATATTAATCTCGGCGGCCAGTTCTTTTGCATCCCAAAGCATTTTCATCAAAAGCTACATCCGATCAAAAATCCTTAAAAAAAGTCTTTACTATTTCTTGAGAGTTCCATAGCAGATGGTGGATCGCAATCTTTTGTCTGCAATAGCTTGCTTATCGGATTTATGCTATTTAAAATTTTATACCAAATAATTATGGAGCATAGCAACTTTTGGTTTAATAGAATTTAATAATCCAGACGCCTCATCTCTTATAGAGTTGCTAATTTCAGCATTATCATAAACACTAAATAAAGCATCATAGATACCTCCCATTTGATACCTTAAGGATTTAATAGCCTCTTTTCTGCGTTCCCAGCGAGTTGCATTTAGTGGCTTTACATTTATACCCTTTATATATTTTAAAGAATCTGGACCAACAATAAAATTGATGATGAAAATAAAATAAATAAATTTTTTGAGCTATATTAAAAAACTTCTAAGGAGCTACAGGCTTCTAAGGATGCTTTGCCATGCCATTAACGACCAAATTTAAAGATTGACTACTACATGGCACGTCGATTGTTTACTGATTTTACGTCCTAATTCAAAATTTTACCCCTGATTTATCGTTTCTCATATTAGCTCCGTTACTGCCGGCCTGTCCCCACATATCTAAAAAAACTTAGTCCCTAGTTTTTTATGTTTCTCAACTATTAAATGTGAAAGTTCTCTCCCAGTCTATCTTTCAATTGGAAGGAAACCTAAAAAAAACTCTCATCAGTTTTAACAATAACTTCATTAGGATTAGAGATTTCTCACACAATCCTACATATCTTACCAAAAGTATCATTTGTTCGATCTTGCTAGAATCAGGGGTGCAATCTAAAATTATAGAATAATATTTGGTTTGTTTAATATTATGAACAATGCGTAACTTATATATAATATTCTCATGTAAAAGAGAAATTGCCTCGTTCTGAATATTTTTCCTAGATAATGTACTTTAGCTTCTTCCTTTCTTAGGACTCTTCGAACATGCTCCTCCATTATTGGATCAAACTATTTGTGTAAAAAAAATATCGTTATTTGAATCGTAAAGTTTGTCACTCTTACCCGAAGAGCTAAGCATTTTAATGTTGCTACAATGCGTAAGATAACTTTGTGCCTTAATAATTAGTCACCGCAGTACTGCATGAATTAATGTCAATTGTTTTAGAGCATTGTAATCGCTGACTAAATTCAATCCAAGAATTTGGGCTTTGGACTATGGTTTTTTGATGTTTCGTGTTTTTTTTAGAGTTTCAACGAGGTGCTTCCAACTTTTAAAATCTTCCGTGGAAAGGGAACTAATTATCTAGCCAAAAAGTTTTCAGCAAGAACAATATGTACAATTTTTTGTAATGGAATAGACTAACCATTTACGCATAAACCATTTCACCCTTTTTTAAATTCTAGTATAATATTGGCTAATATATTATTTATATATATACTTCTTGTTGTCATTTCCATTTTTGTTTTGTCTATCTTATTTTTATTATTGAAAATGCTATATAATATTTAATATATATATATCTTCGACCAGTGTCATCATATGAAAATCATACTCAGTCAATGGATAAGGGGGGGGGGTGCTTCTTTTACCAAACAACATCGGCGTCTCCTTCCCATCGTTAAATTATCGTGATCTTTGGATTTCTCTAGAGGAGTTCCTATAAGAGCAGTGACACTATCAGCTCTGTTTATTTCATCTGCAACATCCTCATCATGGAAGAATAAATAAGATTCTAATTTCATACTGCCTTCCTTTTTTCTATATTGCCTTAAAATTAGTTTCGTGAACTTATATTATGTTTTTTAATATGGGCTTGTTTTTCGAGTCTCTTTCTTTTGGATTGGGCATCAGATAGTTTTTTTACGCCCTCCCTCAAACATTCAAAATTACAAATTAACAAGGCAAATGAGGCACAATTTTTTTTTTTATAAATTCTGGGAACCGTAACGAAAGCAGTGCAACCTGGAAGTGGAAGTTCCCTTACGAAATAATTTTCGTGTCAGTATTTCAATTTAATCCAAAAATAATATTTTATAATCCATATTCTCTTATCTATAACTATAGATACATATACACAAAATCATTTTATTGCAATAAAATATCCTAGTTTCCTTTTAACTGAGTAATCCTTTGGCTTAAAATCGTAATTCACTTATGTGATTTTATTTATTACACACTTCTTAATTTATACATGCATTAATAATCTAAAATATCTAGGTTTCCAATGTATAAATAATATTTTAGAAAAATATTTTCATACAAATTTTTGAGTAAAAAATAAAAAGTATTTTTCAAATTCGGTCTAAATGCCGCCCTAAAATTTGCCGCCCCGGGCATAGGTGCGGATTGTCCGGCCCTAGAGCCGCGCCCCTGGCTTCAAATTCAAAACATTCGCTTTTGGGTTACACCTTATTCTTTTAGTCGCTAAATCTGAAATAAGTCGCCAAATCTGGAAATGACGTATGAAATTAGTCACCATATCTGATTATCCTTATTCCTGGAGATCCTGAAAAGGACAATGGAACAAAATTATGAAATTATTGTATTGTCATCGGTCTTTGACAAGTGTGCGAAATTTCGAATGAATCCGGTCTTTTTAAGTGGGTAAAAATCGATTTCTAAGATTCTGTTACATGCAAGTGAAACTTATAATAAAAGCGTGTTAAAAATATCTCTTCTCTAATCGAGCCACGTTCAACAAGTAAACGACAGCAAAAATAAATATTCAGCAGACGTTTGTTACTTGACCTGATTGAGATCCGCTACTCTTTTAACAAAAAAAGCATACGATGTAGATGTAGTTCCCAGTTTATCAGCTTCCGCTTTATAACTTCGTCTTTCTGCATTATTCTCTCTCTCTTTAGTAGATCTTATTCTAAAGAGGTTTTGAGAAATGGAATGTTTTTCAGAATTATATTCGGTACACATGTTATTTTTAATAACTTGCATTCAATGTTTTGAAAAAAAATAATTAAAATCAAAGTTTGTTTAAGAAATGGATGTTTTCGACGATAAAAAAAGGAAATTGTATATTTGTACGCACAAAAAAGTTTTAATGTATTTGAAAATGTGTGATGAAAGAATTACAATCCAATTTCATGTAATACTTATGCATGATACGCTATAGTTTTAAAAGGTAAATATTTTTTCAACGAAAAAAAATGTATAAAAAATTATTTGAAATATGATAAATAAAATATTTTTTGAGAAATAAAGGGTCAATGGCAGAAAACGAAGTATAATTGTTGTATATTTTCTAAAATTTGTTGGAAATGTAAATGCTGGAAAAGACAAAGTTGAAAAGTTATTGAATTCTTATTCAGTAATTATGAATATTTTCTGTGTGTAAAATTGTTATTCAAAGTTATTTTTTTAAAAAAAATATTTAATTTTGAAATGACATTTAAGATTTACGATGAACAATTTTTTTCTCAAATGAAAATTTTGACAGAAAAAAAAGTATTCGCAACACGTATGTTACAAATTACGAATTTATAAGCATGAAGTATAAAACATCGAAGCAAAAAATAAGTTATATTTTTTTGAAACTATCTGTTCGTGATTTCAAATATTATTTTCATATTAAGTTTTTCAGATACGAGTAAATGTATTTTGTTCAAGAATCTATTTAGAGATAATGTGAAAAAAAAGGCAAAATTTTTGTTTTTTTTTAAAGAAAAATAAAAAAAATTTTAAACATTTATTACAGTTTTGTATTTTTACATTTTCGCATATTACCTTCGCATTAATAGGAAAGTGTTTCAAAACTTTTCGGGCATATGTTACGAAAATTTTCGTAAATTGGATGTTCGTCACGAATTTGGGTAATTATTAACATTTATCTCACAAATCCTTCTTTGTTTCTTACTAAGAAAAACATTTCATATAGGCGGATTCCATTCATAAGCGAGTCTGCTTAACATATGATGTTGTCATGGTTCCGGTCGACAAGTCTCCTTGAATGCCGGCTAGGTGGCGTAATTGGTTTGTCGTACGCCCAAGGTTTGCGGGTTCGACCCAGCTCCGAGACGGTGGGTTTTCATGATGCAGAAAATCGACAGCGGCCATGTCGTATGATTATGCGGCATGTGAAAGATCCCTTGAGTGCTCGTTTAACTGGGGTGCTCTCGTAAAATCAAATTTCCTAAGTACGGTATCGCATCCTCAGAGCTCAGGTGTCTCCCTCTGGGGAGGAAACTGGGTGTCAAAATTACTTGCCACGATTGGTATTCCACCTATATGGTGACGCACTAAAAAGAGATACCAGCTCCCAGGGAGTGTACTAGGTCTGCAATGATAAAACAACAACCGGCAGCGGCATTAGAAATCATTTAAAAAAAAGTCCCCTAGAATAATTCTACAGCAAATAATATTCGAAACAGAAATATTCCTCGAGCTTGAATCCAAGATTACGTGACAATGTTTTTTCGAAATATGTATAGGGTGAACCAAAAGTTTTGTCCTGAGTATAAAAATTCATTGCGAAATCACCATTTAGCGTAATGATGTAGCTTTTGTTTTATTGAATAGGTCAGTTTCAGTAGTATTTTGTGCAGTAGATGGCGTGAATATTCCACAAAAAAGCATTTGTAAAAAGGACATTTTTTTTTTTTTTGCAAAATTTGTGTCGATTTAAAAGAGATCCTACTGCGTGCTTTTGTTTTGCGAAACGAAATCGCCCATCAATGTTCAGCGTAACTTCCGACATTGTTATGCAAGCAAAATTCTTGGTGCAAAATTGAAAAAAGAATGGTATGAAATATTTAACCCTTTATTTACGCATTATGATTTACTGCCAATTTTTTCATGCAATATTTTTTTTCTAATCACTGCATGGACAATTAAGGGATATACATAAATAAAATACTCAACTTCGGGAAATTTAATTCGTTAGAGCCAATTAAATTAATTGGTACTTTTAAAGTACCGTCTCACAGTCCAAAAAGGTTTCAACTATTCTCATAATACGAAGGGACCGAATGACTTTTTTAACGCAGTTTTAACTCTTAAAAATGCTAAATAACCAGAGAACACGAATATTTTACAGCACACAATATATTTATTTTTAAAGATTATTAAATTTTAAAAATTTATTTACTTTTCTTAGACATAAACTTAATTTGATGATATTCAAAGAAACAATTTTTTTTGATTAATACACAAAAATTCATTACTCGTTGTGTATTTTGAGTAAAGTTTTGATGGAATGTCTTTTTAAAGTACTTCATCCTGTGTTAAGAAATGCTGTATTTTCTTAACATGAACTACTGCACCTAGAGTTCAGTCTCTTGATCGTCATCCTAAAAATCTAACGAAAATTCCAGCAGGTAATTTGCTGGGATTTCTTCATCTGAAAAATTTTCTGTTAGAGCATCATGGATTTCAGATAGTAGGTTCTGCAATAAATCCAAAGCCTCTTGAAGACAGAGTGTCTTTTTTTCAGACATTCTAAATAAAGGAAATAGTAATAATGATAATGATAATAATAATAGCACCATGAAAATCTTCTATTGTTAAATCTCAGGTACACATAAAATGTTGCTAATTTTTGAAACACAAGAATAAATATTTCATTTAACTGTCTGGCAAAAAAACAAACTCTGATTCAAAGTTCAAAATTTTTTGAATATGTTAAAATAAAACAATTAAAAAGCAATATACACTAAAGAGCCAAAACATTATGACCACCCCTATATTTTGCAATGAACTCGCCAGGATGACGTGGAAGGCATATGATCAGGCAGAAATGGTATTTAACTGCTGCTGGAGAGTCTGAAGAATCATTCTTTCCCTTACTTGTGTGTGTCAAGGAAAAGGACCCGTGGTTGTGGTAGAGCAGACTATGTATGCTACAGGGTATCTGAACATCATTGCGGACCAGTTGCACCTTTACATGGCCTCTGTTTTTCCAGCTGGAAATGGAATGTTCTAACAGGACAACGCCCCGTGTCACAAGGCTAAAATTGTGTAGGACTGGTTTCAGGAACATGATGCCGAATTCCAGTTCATGTCCTGGCCGCCTAACTCCCCAGATCTCAATCCGATAGAACACATTTGGGATGTCATGGGACGGCAGCTCAGAGTTCAAAGACCACCAATTCGCAATATCTCGGATTTGCGTGACCGTTGCTTATACATCTGGTACAATCTGTCTCCGGCCATCTACCAAGTACTTGTGATATCCATGCCGAGGCGGGTTGAAGCTGTATTGCGCGCCAAAGGTGGGCCAACTCGTTATTGACAGGTGGTCATAATGTTTTGGCTCTTGTGTGGAAAAAAATTAAGCTAAAAGAAATGCCAAAAAAAGGATAAGTCTATTGCACTGTATAGTGATGACTACAACACAACAAGAAACAACAATAAGTCGCACGAACGGGAGGGGGGGAAACTTGCTCCAACGCCCAATGTGCTGTCGGTACTTATAAGTACCACAAAGTTATTCAACTGTAAAATTAATATACACTGTTCTCTTAAAATAAATAGTCAAATCGTTTTCTAAGGTCTTCCTTAGCTCTAAGCTCTCACTCATGCCAAAAAATTTTCATCTCTACAGCAGCCAGATGAAGAATCATTGCCACGCCTCCCGGATGCCATCGTCTCAGCCAATAGCCATGGTTCCTGTTAAGCAGAAAGAAAAACCCCACCATCGCCATGCCCAACATCAAAGTCAACCAGGATATGAGACTGACGACTCTTTCACGGTCCAGATGCCCACATTACAACGCCCGTAAGGTCTTCCTTAACATACAAAAAAAGATAAGACACCTTTTGACATTAACTACCTTTTCGGAACAAAAATGACTATCTTCGCAATCCAATCAAAATGTCAGCTGAAAACGCAACTTCTGCTATAAAACTATATTCGCCTTCCCCGTTAAAATATTCATCATAGAATCCGTGCTGCCATATATATTGAAAGAGTGGAAATATTCCTGTGTATTGTCAGAGTATTCGTAAAAATGGTTATTCTATATAACTTTAAAGTGAGTGGTACTTATAAGTACCGTCGGTAAAGGGTTAAGGAATTATTCAGGCTCTTCTTAGAAGTGGCAGACAGAGTGTGAGTGAAGCAATCGTTGAACATAATTAGCAGTCGTTTCACTGGAGTCCTAAATCAACTTGTGAAGCCTCACGTAAGCTTCAAACATTGCAAACCAGTTTGATAACAATCCTAAATAGTCATTCGGGAGGGGGGGGGGAATGACCAGAATGCCTAGCTCTTTCGAGCTTTAACCTTTCATCATTAGGATTTAGAATGACTATAATGTTATGACTCTCTCCCTTTGTTAAATTAGAATTCTTAATAAAATACTTATGTGCCTGCTTATAAGGTGCAAGAAACGTTAAAGAGCACTTGGCGGTAACTGGAGTACCACGTATAGACATTCTCCGAGCTAACAAGGGGGCACACTTTAAAAATTATTGAGTAAAATTGTCTTAAGAAATTCAAAAAATACTTATACTATATATCGTAAAAAACTTATGTCTAATTTAATAGTTTGAGCGCAATAAATATTTATAATTAGGGCAAGGCTTTTTGTTGTTCACTAAACTCAAAGGTACAACAAAGGTTTCTTGACCTTAGACACTGAGGTGCATGAGCAGATGTTCCTGTCAGGTGGTCAGTCTGACGTGAAACCCCCAGTGTTTGGTTCCCAAGTAAGCTTGGTACTCATTTATCGATCGACTGAAGGGATGAAAGGTTGAGTCGACCTTTTCCAGCCCGGGATTTCAACCCCGGAAGACTTTTGGTTCACTCTATATATTTCCCAAGATATTCAATTGAGAATTTAATTTACATTGATAGATAATGACAGAATAGATTCCCATTAATAGACTTTCACCCCTTTTGACGATTAATATTCGGATCCTTTTAAATATTTTTATTAACGCAAAATTAAACAAGTAATATAAACAAAAATTAAGTCAATTACTATTTAGGTCAACAAACAATAATTTTATTTTAGTTACTTTTTATTAAATAGTTACAATTAATATAAATATGTATATACAAAAAATGACAGAATCACACTATTAAGTGACAAAATAGAAAACGATTTTCCTTGCAATTTTCCCTTTTATATATGGTGTTGGACTATTTTTTGTTTGTTCCGCGTTACTGTTTATTCATAAATTAAATTTAATTATTCTAATAAAATAATGCAGCAAAAAAGAAATCACACTCTCAGAAATTAGACCATCCCACGTGGGATTCAAACGTACAACATTTGGATTAGAAGTCCAACGCCCTATTCATTGAGCTACAGGAACACAACGAGCAATTTTCCTTCATATGTATGGTGTTGAACTATTATTTTTGTTTGTTACTATTTATTAATTAATTAATGAATTAATATTTGAAAAAAATTGTATTATCATCAAGTGCCATCTATAACAAGTTTTAGAAAATGTATTTGAACTTGAATGGATGAATAGAAAGTATTTTAGTAACGACTGAAAATTTGAACAAGATAAATATCTATATATAGGGAGGGGGTGAACTAATTGTAAGAATTGAAAAAAGCACGAAAGATTCAGTGTAATAAAACACGACAAGTTCCTCGCGTCTCTTCGTAGCGTTCGATATTCGACCTCAGTTTTATCTTCATTATCAGTTCATACAAGATAATCGTAAAGAGAGTTTATTGAAATAATGTTTCACTTAAAGTCTGCAACCAGTCGATAGAATTATTTTATCTTAAAAGATTAAAATGCGAAGAATGAATTTTCATCTTATTTTCCACCGTGGATTCATTCTAATGTGATAGTTACTATCTAAGAATCATTTTCCAACTGTTATAAGTAGACATAACTTTTTTCAAAAAAAAATTTCGTGTTTTTCTATGTAAACTATTGATGCTGCCTCATGCTCTGTAACAAGACCGATCCTATCAGGTGTGCAGCGCGTGCACCGCCCGCGGGCGGCCACAGGCCGCATATGGTCCTATCAATCAAGCAAATTTTTTTTCGAATTTCTAAAACTAAAATTTGTACTATGCTGAATAAATTATGAATAGTTATTGAAAAATCAAATAAGTTTGTAACAGTTACATTTAAACTCTGCCTTCCCTTGACAAATAACGACAGCCAGGTGGCGCTACTTGTTCTTGGGGAAAGAGAACGTTTTTCAGAGTTGCTGGCTGCGCATGTCCCGAGCCATGGGTACACGTGGAGTCAGGAAAGCCTTTCCCTCCGTTTTCCAATAGCATAACACAATATATGAAAAGTAGAATGTTAATGCATAGGGTAGCGTTTCTCAAACTGTGGGGCGCACTCCCCTAGGGGGCGTGATAACCCTACAAGGAGGGAGGGAAGGCAAGCATATTAAAATGTCAAAAATAAAAGATTTCAAAAAAAATTTTTTTGAAAGGAAGCAAAACAAAATACATTCTGACATAACAAAAAATAAATAAAACAAGCACTTTTACATTCACATAATATACTTATAAATGTGTCAGTAGTGCACAATGTATTTGATAATTAAACTTGTAGCAACAGGTGTTGATGGATGAAGGAGAGTATATGACCTTGGGTATGTTCTTTCAACGAGAACTTCGTTGGGAGTAGTGTATTTAGTTCTATTTGTCAGAGAAATTATTTATGTCTATATTTTTAAGTTCCGAGACTACACGGAATTTTAATATGCTTAATATTTTCACTTCTGATATGGATATAATTTTATTTCATTCATGATATATTTAATCATAATTAATAACAATTAACACCATAAATTATCAATGGATAACATTTACATAGATATAATGTACTTAAAAATATATCAGTAGTGCGCAATGTGTTTGATAATTAAATTTTCAATTCTAAATTAAACACAAGTTTAATAATTACTAGTGAATCCCGTGGGCTTGTCATTTTCAAAGTTTAATACTTATCTTGATAATTTTTACAGTTTACAAACAAAGTCGTATTGTAGCTTTAGCGTCATGTACATTATTATTGCATTCATTACATCGTTAAAAAACAAAATTTTTATTAGCAAAAAATTTTTCTTTTGTCATCTTTTTTTAAGGCTTAAACTCCCTGTTACTCCTATATTTACTATAGCGCCGTGCTGGGAGTCACGGTTTAATCTATTTCTTGAAGCATGATCCGGCGCGGCCGCGAATCGAGTGGGTGTCCCCTTCGATTCAATTTTGCGCTTGGATCATCTTCAGTCTCTTTTCCCGGCCACCAGATGGTAGCACGGGACCTTTTTTGTTCTAATTATATCAGTATCTCATTTTATTATTTTTCATTTTGTAAATGACTTCATTCCCCCATATAAATCAACTCTCCCTCCAACGCGAGCTAACATGGCGCCCGTTCGCGATACTCCTCTTTATTCTTTTCATTACTTTTTAACTGGCAATTGAGCAAGATGGTTCCATAATAAAAATAACTTTTTCTAATTATTTTTCTATCTTCCACAGTTTTATCTTTTCTCTGGTTCTCTTACAACTCATGTTGTTCGAAACCTTTTTGTTCCGGCCGTTCACTCCGAACGTGCCATCTGTATTTTCCACGCCCACCGATAGGATTGAACGGCTCTGCCAATTATATCACTGGGAGGCTCAGCCCACCCAGTGAAACCTATCGAATGGGCCAATCGCTTCAAGGTGCACGGACTTCGTCCGCTCGCTATCTTTAGCAGGCGTAACGCCATTGCCCATAAATTATCCTCTTAACTTTAAAACTTTTTCTTATGTTAATTTATGTAATTCTAATTTCGGTAACTAAATTTATTAATTCTGATGTGGAGGTACACCCCCTTCGGGGTTAGGAACTCCGTAACTTTACACGCCTCTTGCCTCTTGCCAATATATCGTAATTGTATGGGGAAACGATGAACGATTGAACGAATTGAACGATGAAAATTATTACTGAAAATTGGGTCGCAAACATTGAAAGTTTGAGAAGCATAGTGTGTTGTTTCATTCAATGTCCATCAATGTCTACTATTTACGCACATCCCTCATTTGATAGCAAATTCTCTGGTAGAGCTGGCAATACCGCTATAAGGGGGGGGGGATTGTTTTTGTTTTTTTAGCGGCACTGGCGGCGCCCTGCGGGTCGATGGTTAACAGAGGCATCTCAAAAATGATTTTTACGAAGACATCTAATGTGTGGTTAATATTACCTAAGGTAAGGGAGCGCTTAAATTCAACATGCATTTTGGGGAATTTGAAGTTTTCATTATGCTAATAGCCTTACAATTTAGAAAAACAAAATAAAAGTGATTTTTGTGTCAATGGTTTTACAACGTTTATAAACAACGCTAATTCTACTTCTTAGTGTGAATGTTATACCTCTATCTATAAAAAGGCAGTTTCTTGTGATTTTATTTGGTATCTAGTAATTTGAGAAAAAATATTGCAGCTTCTTTTGAATAATTTTTCATCACAAAGCCTTTTTAAAAAAATCAATATTCACACAATATTATTAATGTTACGAAGTTTGCCGAAATTCTAAATTTTATTTTGTGTTGTTGGTACTTAATGTACTTTAGTACTGTGTTTAAAAAATTGCGGATTCAACGGAAATTTAAAAAAAAAAGCTCTAAATATAACAAGATGCCATATAATCAAATAGGCGAATCAAGAGATTCATAACATAGCACTAGGTACAAAAATAAGGCATATATATATATCGCATGTGATTAGCTTTTAATGATGAAAACATACATTCCAAGCTAATCAAGATCTATATATATCTGCCCGCTTATATAAATATTCCATTTTCTAGATGAAGAATAATTTCATATCAACCAATCCGCTTAGCCCAGGCATGTCAAATACGAGGCCTGACAATACATAGAGGAGCCTACTCAGACTTTTTTTTTAAAAAAAAATTTTAAATATCAAACTTTTAAAGTTTTTTCATTTTGTAAATTATTTGAGCTTAAGTGTTCTTTTAATTTACAACATTTGTGTGTTGTTTATTCTTGTTTTTTTTTTTTTTTTTTTTGTTTTTTAAATCCTGTTTGATTACAAAAATATCCTTTAGATTAAAAATTATTTTTTGTATATTTTATTAAAATGTTTCATTTATTTTTGCAATACGAAATTAAATTTTATGAAATTCTTAAATGCATTTATGCATATTTTTCACTATTAGCAGTTATTCTACAATAGAGTAAATTCACAGCAGAGAGAGAGAGCAACTTCTCAGTGGACTGTATTTATCACACAATTTATGCGGTTACATTAAAAATCCGCGTGGTTAACACAACGTTGCAAGTCATTCTCCCCTTCTATGCCGCTCTCATCCCCTCTGTCCCTTTTGGTCAGTGACCTCGCACTTCCAGTGGGCAGAGGGACTGTGCATTAAAACCCCACTCAGGGATTGGAGAATATTAGGAAAGTGTAAACATCCCACAATTTATTGTTTGTGCAACTTATATTCCACTTTCTCCTTCTGTCTTTGGAGTGTATAATCAGAGGTGAGAGGCTGAAACTGTGTGTGTGTGTGTTGTCAGAGTCAGTGTGTGTCACAAGACGAAGCAAAGACGATCAAGACAAAGTGCAGTGCTTGCTCAATTGTTTTCAAATGAAAGTAGATTTTGGTTTTAATTTATATTATTTTAAAGAGTTATTTTTCTTTAAAAAAAAGAAAGTAAACTTCAACTACAATAAGTAAGAAAAGATCGGTTGGAGAGAAACATTGTAATTTTCAAGAAAAATGGAATCTGCAATATTTTGGTATCCAAAACAAGAATTAAATATTATGCCTGATATGTAAAAACCTCTTATTTCAGTTGTTAAGGAATATAATCTTAAAAGGCCCTAAGACACAAATTATAAAATAATCAAAAACGATCATTTTAAAACAGTTGTCGATTCAGCAACAGCACTTGCAAGAAATTTAGGTATTGATCCCGAATTTTTCATCTCGAAGCTCAGTTATAATAGGTCCGTTTATTTGATTATGAGGGCAATGATGAACCAGTTTCGAAGCCCTGCCAGCAAATGAAGACTGCTTTTTATTTTGTAATCCTTGATCACGAGATCTCTTCGGTAAATGAAAGATGTATCGTATTATCTGAGTGATGTTCAACATTTTGCTTTCTGTATGAGTTTCACAACGTTTCAGATCATGAAAGCCTTTATGGACTTGGATATTAAGTTACAGGTACAGAAGGAAGTAATGTGAACGATATAGACGGTATACAACTCTTTAATGAAATAACTTCATTCAAAGATATTCTTCCTGGTAAAAAACAGCCAATTGAGATAGTAGAAATTATAGTCAAAAATGATCATTGTCTTACAAATTTTGCTTTAGCGATACGAATTTTTAAATCCTACCTGTTTCTGTTGCTTCAGGTAAAAAAAAATTTGTAAATTAAAAATTACTTGAGAGATAATAATCTGACACTAGAAGAGCTTTCGGATTTGCCCATCATCTCTATTGAATCCAAAATCTCTGAAAAAATTGATTTTACCAAAATTGCTGACAAATTTTCTTGTCGAAAAGCCAGAAAAATTATTCTATGTTGATCATTACATAGTCTTTGTAGAAGGACTGATTTAACTGGTGTTCAAATTTAAGAAAATTTGCCTATTTTGTCGAATTTTATAAAAAAAAAAAAATTAACGAAACGTAAAAATACTGCTTCAAAATAAAGATGTAAATATTGAACATTGAATAAGATATGTGCAAGTGGAGTAAATCAAGAGGAAAAGGATTTATAGTTGCGAGTGCCAAAATATGCATTTCGTTCACTAGCACAACTTGCTAAATTTCTTGGGTGTTTTTCGAAGCAATCGGTTAAGTTAAAATTCACACAGTAAAAATGAGTAACCATCACCGTTTCTGTTTAGATGACTGAATGAGGTGGCGAATTGGTGGATAGACTAGCTACAGAGCAGTCTCAAATACAGATTTGTTGATAATTTTTTAACGCTCAGCATCATGTTCAACAAATGGAAATAGTTTCAGGATACCGGATCCTTCAAGAGGAAGCCTGGTCGAGTTTTTGCAAGAGCCATGACTTCTAGAGAAGATCGCCATTTGGTCCGTTATAGCGAGGCGTAACAGGGATGCTACAGTTTCTCTGCTATCTCGTAAATTATATGCGGTCATAGGAACCCTGGATTCAAGGGTGACTGTTTCCAGAAGACTTCATGAGAGAGGGCTGTTAGTAAGAAAACCTGTTGTTTGTGTCCCGCCAGTTCTGCGAACAAGAGAGTCCGTTTAAAATGAAGCGGATATCATAGAGATGGAGCATGGATCAATGGGTGACCGTTCTCTTCACTGGAGTGTTCCGGTTCAGCCTAATCAGTGATTCTTTCAGTACTTGAATAAGAAGAGGGTTAGGGACCGCTACCAATATCCAAAAAATCGACGATTTCTACAAAGAAGGCTTGACCTTGGATTGTCCCTCATACACAAATGTGAAAGAGACAATAGGACTGCTGCGAGATATAGGAATGAGATCGTGGGGCCCTATGTTCGTCTTTTCAGAACAGTTGGTCCTAATTTAATTTTAATGGATGATAATGCGAGGCTAAATTATTTCTGGAAGCTGTAGATCTTTGCCGGATAGATTGGACAGCCAGATCTCCAGACCTCATCTCTCTGTAGAAAACCTGAGATGCTCTAAGGAGGGCAATGGCAATTTGCAACCTCCCTCCAAGGCCTACCTCGATGCTTAACGAGTGGAACCATTTGCCCCTCGAACTCATTAACTCCCTTATTTTCAATATAAAATCATGACGATAGGCCTGTATATCTGCAAAAGGGAACCATACCTCTTATTAATCCCATATTTTGTTCTGTTCTGCATCCGCTGTTTCTTTAATTCCATTGGTCAGTTAGACGGTTATACCCATTATATCTATGTTAATCCAATAATCCAATCTATACTTTTAGACATTTTGATTTATTTTCTTAGAGACACTGAAGACATATATACAGCCCAAAGAACATTAAATAACTGACTCTGCAAGCTAAAAAAAGATTACTTGCAGCGCCATCTACTCATTTATCACATGCTCGTCTACCTTGTATTGTTTTCAATGATGCATTCCGTTACTGGAACAACATAACATATACATGCCATAATATTATTTATTTTTAAATGCATATACATTGAAAATCAGTTAAGGGGGACTGAAATATTTTTTCGTGTTATGAGAATTTCGTGTTAAGGGATATAACAAAAAAAACATGTATTTAACAAAATTAAATTATTAGGGTACGTTTTATTTACATAGATATGTATATGTGCATGTCTTCATAAAAATCAATGAAACTAAAACATTCACAAAATCTTAATGATATTTAATACAAAATTTTCAAGTTTTTTGAAAAACAAACCATTTACTGAGTTTTGGGATCTGATATTTTTCTTTGGATAGTCTTTTTTAGAATTAAATTGTCAACAAATTGTTCCATGTCGTCCGTTTTGACATTCATTTCACCATTGGAGAATGTGCGTCTAAATAACTGAGTTTACTTTTCATGATGTTCCTTATTTCGGAGGATGTGGGAACATAGCTGCTTTATTCATTTAATTTTTGTCTTCGGAATCTGCATCAATGGTATTTTTTAATTTTTGAACACACTCCAAAATTTCTTTATACATCGTGTCATTGTCAGTCAGACCAGATTCTCAAAACTATTCTAAAGGTTTGCCATCTTCTGTTCGGGACCCATGGTCAGATTTACCATAGGTTACACTGAAAAGATTGACTTTAACAAATGAATATCACCAAATTTGGGGAGTAAAAAAAATGCGCGAGAAAAATTTATTCGTGTTTCATTATAAGTACATATCTTTAATTCTATAAGTTCATTTACGGCACCCCTTAATAAAACAAAAATTTCTATAATATTTGTAAGAATCTTAATCACTTTTACTCCTTTAGTATTATTTTAAATAAGTTAATAATAATATAAATAATTATTTACAATACACGTAAATGTCGTTTTTGTATGTTATGTTATGATATAATGAAGCGTAAAATAGAAATTGAAACTCATTTAAAAAAGTTTATTAATATTAAAATTTACTATCCTTCATAAAAGTTTTAATTTACTTAAAAAATATTTCGATGAACATCTGAAAAATTCTGTTACCAAACCCATTTTTATCATCACAGCTTATATTTTTGTCAATCAGAATGTTTCAGACATAATGTATTATATCCACAAAACATTATTAGCATATAAAGAAGGTGGTTCTAACCTACTGAAAAAACAGTGTCATGTATATCTACTCATACTTGGCGGCGATTTCAATTTTTGTTTCTAAAAAGCTGAATTCAGATTAGTTCAATTTTTAAAATTAGAGCTTAATTTTGTTTCTGGTAGAGTACTGAGGACGACTAGATATACTACAACCATTGATACGATGTTTTTCACGTTTCGTAAATCACGCATCTACCGAAGTTCTCGTAAAATACTGATGGGAGGCTTGGAAGCTGATCGGTTTTGAAGATGGCCCCCAATACACATGTAATTTGTGTATTCCCCTTGTTTACAGGATGTGGTCAGATTCCTGAACCGGGGGTCACAGCGCAGGCTGTCACTGAGTTTTCAACGGTCATGCAAGTTGAATGGACTCATAAATTTGGGGAGAATCTTAACTTTTGTAACTTTGCGCTTGGTCTCTGACCAATGACTAGGCGAGACCGAAGGGCATGCGGATGCAAAAAGGGGTAATTTGCCCTCACTTAAAAACAGGTGCCGAGACAATTTTCGGCAGATTTTTCACTCTAATAATGAGAATTTGTTCCCCTGATTTTTAGGAAACTTCGTGCACCGTCCGGGACCATGCCAGCCTCCCATCACCTCGCTTCCGGTTCAGATAAGTGAAATTTTAATTGCTTGTTAATATTGCTTAATCTTACTTTCGTAATGTGTTCAATTTGTAATAAACAAACTTAATTTAAATTTAATCCGAGTAATGTCTTTAGTTGCGTTGTCTCCAAATATTTAATTAGTACTAGCCACTATCATGATGCGGATCAAGTTAAATAAGCGATCCTGGGTAGTTGTTAAGATGTTAGTTTAAAGTAAAATTAGTCAGCGCCGCATCAATACTTTAGTTACCACAAGCCTCTTGTTACAGTGATTAATGATGGCGAGAGTATTAATGGAATTAACACTCAAGGTAATATTAATAGTGAAGTAAATCAACCTTCTTAACAACGTACTATGAGTAACATATATTGATGTAACCAAATTCATGTATATTATGATATATATATATAATTTTTCGAATCACACACATGTAAAATATGTGAATGAAGAAAATGCATGCATACTTTCAGTATTTTATGTGAGGAGTTTATTTACCCTTTTTGCCTACTATATAATCAAAGACAATATACTTAAGGAATAAACTCCAGTCGTGCGTCGGAATCGACACACACCGTTGTTTTTTCTTCAGTTGTTTATGTTCGATGTGTGGCTCTCTTGTGACACGTCATACGTCTAATCTGTATATAATCCTGTTCATTCCATGCATTTTATAGAATCATTCTATTAACGGTTCGTAATGCTGCACAAATGCTGACTTGTCCTTTGTCTTGTCCGTTGCAAATGACACGGCTTGAAATTTAATTTTTCTGGGTCATCCCAAGTTTACAGGCGGCAAACCCTCGTAGACTTATGTGGACCTTGAACAAAACTTTGCCTCGCTCTATCCACTGCTTTTCTTTTTACACAAGCAAACTGTTTTCTTAAATTAATACCATCGCGGAGTGCTTTTATTGGTTGGCACTTCTTTTCCGTAGCGATTTCTAAATGCCCGTTGCAAAGCCGAAAAAACTTGTGCATTCTCAAATACGAAAAAAATCTTCTGTGTCCCTGTCGCCATGTTTGGACTTCAATCACTGCGATTTTGAATGCGCTGTTGTTCATTGATGGAAAAAAAACACATAGTACGTTTCTCTTTACATTTATGTATCCCTTATTACAACAGTTCCCAAGAAATTTTTTTAATTAGGCCCACCACTTGTGATTACTTTGTATATTCCCGTTCTTTACGAGGACGCATTATGACTCTTATAGGAAAAACAGAACAAAATATAAGGACCTTCTCTCAACTAGTCACTATAAATATAGCAACTTTCAAGATTATCGTTGATTCTTATAAGTTGAATGCTTGTCGGAGTACCTGCTTCCCGCAGGGAAGCTCAAAATCCAAACATGAAAAAAACTGGGAGTTACATATTAAAAGGTATGAATAGATTAAATTAAACTTATAATTAAAATTTAAAAAAAAAAAAGAAAAAATCTAAAAAATTTACATTAGAATAATTAAAATACATTAAGGTTAGAAAAATTAAATTTAAATGCAAAGATCAAAATCTAGGTGCGAGTGTAAAATAAATACAAGTTGTAACTTTTTTGAGAAGTAAGTATATTCATGAGATCTGTGTCAAGCCGCTTACTGGACCACAGAGCGTTCGACTTGGAGAGAAGTGGGTGAAGAACCGAGCGGCGCAGGTGACTTGCACGGTCCAGAATTTCTCCCTCGACTGAACGAAGCCCGAAAAGGCGACATTAAATGGAGGTGAATTTTATATAAATTAGTTTTTATAAAATAAAGTGGTAAATAAACAAATTTCTTAATATAAATTTTACTTGATTATGTGTGCATTTGAAATTTACATATGTATACATATATACAAAGTTAATGGTTTTTATAAACAAATTTATCCTATTTAGACCTACGCATAGTGCATTACGGTAAATGAAGAAGGTTTTTAAGTTAAGGGCAAGTCCTGCCTTGAAACTAGTATAGACGACGCTGCAGTATCCTTCCCAATTATTTTAAAATTCTCGTGCCTTCTTCACAGGAAAAAGCTGGATTTTTATTTATTTCTGTTTCGAAACTTATATTTATTCATAAAAATTACATCACAGGAAAAGGAGATTAATTTTCTATTGATATCATGGTAAATGTTACATAAGAATCAATATGAGTTTTTAAGATCGTTTCTCTTCCAGAAACACAAGGCATGTATTACCACAAGTCATGTTTATAATGACGAAAAATATTATTTTCATGACATATAACAACAATGAAGATAAAAACACTCTGCCAAAGCAGCATTTAATATTCATTCATTGTAGCCTTAACTATTGTATATTCATTGTAGCCAGAACGCAGAGCAACCGACTGACTCCGAGAAAAGGCCAAGCGGCGCAGGTGACCTTCATCGTCCGGATTTTCCGCATCGGCTACTCGAAGCCCGATAAGGGCCACTATCTAAATTTACATAGGAAAAGAATCATAATAGAACAAATTTAAATAATCATAACAAAATTTATTTATTTATTTTATTATAAAAAGTGGTATTTAAACCTCAAATTTCCTTAAAAATACAAATTTGATCATTTTCATAAAAACGATTCTGTATAGACGCCAAGTTCATTCCAGTAGATGAAAATTAATGAAAAAACTTTTAACGTTAAGAACATTTGTGCTCTTCAAACTGTGTTCCACCTAACCCTGATGATCCGTAAGGTATTCCAGAGTTCCACGAGTCACTATAAAAACCGAAAAGAAACTTATGTATATTATATGCAAAATTGTTTCCATGAACTTTTTAATTACAAATATTTAAAACTCATCCTTTTCATTTAAAACTGAAAATTTTATTTATTTCTAATAAATTTTATTTTTCGACACTTCTTAAACTTTTTTTATAATATAATAAATGAATATTAGAGAATGTTCTATTTCTCTAATGGGGTTGCAGATTGGTATTTTTACCTTTTCAGATCTAGTTCATTCCCCAGGAGCAAGGTATTACTTTTTAGTGCAGTTACCATATACACGATACCAATTGCAGCAATATACTTTTGACGCTCAGTTTCCTCACCAGAAAGAGGCACCTAAACTCTGAAGATGCAACAGTGTTTCTCAAACTGTGGGGGCGCGAGCATATCGAAAATAAAAGATTTTTCAAAAAATTAACTGGAATGAAAAGTAAAACAAAATACTTTTTCTAAATAATAAAAAAATGCACATTTACCCTGATATAATTTATGTTTATCATCTAGCGATATTGCATCATCAAAAATAAAAGCTCCAATCTTTGATCCTATAAGCAAATAAAAAAAAAAACATTTTGTTTGAATTGCTGCAATCCAACAATGAGATATTTTTTTTTATTACGTTACTTTTTGAAGCTAAAATACGACTCTTTCTGATAAATAAATCCTGAAAAAAGATGAATCGAGCATGATTGGAAATAATTTTCTATGGAATAATTATATCTTTAATGAAAATTTTATTTAATTAACACAAGGAGTAATGCAATTTTTTATCAAAAATAATTATTCTTGTTCAATTTGGGGAAGAGCGGTAATGATAATTTATGATAACTAAAATATGACACATATACTTGTGTTTCAAAGTATTTAAAAAATCGTTGAAATAAATTAAATGTAAAAAAACTTTTTTAAGGACAAGCTTTTATTTAAACGCGCTAAAAAGAATAAAATAAACTTTTCCTTTAAAACTTTTTTTACTATCAACTTATAACGTCATTACACAATTTATATGATATAAAAGCTTGTCGCGAGATTTAAGTACTCATATTTACTTAGTTTGAATTTTTAAAACCAAAATCAATCAGGTCAAGTTATTTATTTTACTTGTTTATCTACACAGGTATATCTCGCGACAAGCTTTTATATCATATAAATTGTGCAATGACGTTATAAGTTGATAGTAAAAAAGTTTTAAAGGAAAAGTTTATTTTATTCTTTTTAGCGCGTTTAAATAAAAGCTTGTCCTTAGAAAAGTTTTTTTACATTTAATTTATTTTTACTTTTTAGTTATCGCTGGACAGGTTTCTCAGCCTTTTCAACTCATTGAACGCTGGTTCGCTATCCCTGGTTTAGCAGAATTAATTCTCGCAAAAGGGTATTAGACTAAAAACACAATTTTTTTAAATCCGTAATTTTTAAGCAATTTTTTCAATCTTCGTGCAGATTTTGGGTAACATTGTTCTACACACGAAAAAAAAGGTTTAGTGAGATTATCTTCATAAATGACGAAGTTATTAAATGTTTAATTAAAATTTTGACTATTTTTGAAAAACTTAAAGAATATATTATTTATTTGAAATATTTTGAAGATAAGGGATATATTTCTCTAACATATTAGAAGAAAATTTTAGTTGTTTATTAAAAAACTTCAAAAGGCATTTAAATATTTGTATTAATCAATAAAATGCTTAAGACTCAAAACGCATTTTGTAATCAAAAAAGAAAGTTTTATCAAATAATGATAATTTTTTGCTGCACATTGAATATCTTCTACGTAAGAATCTATTTTTTTTAATTGCTCAGATCATCTTTAGAAACTTGATTTTGAAAAAATCAATAATTAAATTCAAATAAAATTAACAGATTCTATTTGTAATTAAATTTAAGGACACATGTCGTAGTGGTGTTTAGATTACCGGTGATAAAATGAGTATATTTAAATTACTTGTAGGCTTAAAATTAGAAAAATTTCTTTAAAAAATTCTTTCATTTTATTATAAAATTATTTTTTTAATCGAAAATATATTGCATTTCTAGATAATATTTTTCTCTTATTGTTTTCCTAGCGGATTCCTTTTTGATGGGTAAGATACATAAAAAAATGATCTTTCCGATTCTGTAATTATTTTTTGTCTGAGTTTCATAAAGTTACATAAATTATTTAAAGAATTTCTTCAATACTCCATCTCAGTTTAACTTGGCAGCGTTGAGAAAGGTATACAATGTACCAATCTACTTGAAAATAGCTCTACTTTTTTGTTTTGAATTTAAATCCAAGAAAATAGATAGAAATTTGTAAAAAAATTGCATACGTTGTAGAAATTAGATTATTTTTACGTTGTAGAAATGTAATTATTTTTTAGACAAATTTAATAAATACTGTCAATAGCGCAACGTTATGAAATTCCAGTTGGCTGAAAACCGATTTTCGACGCCAACTTTTGTCATTGTTGTAACAATAAAATTATTACAACAATGCAGATATATCCAAGTTGGCGCCCAAAACTAGTTTAACGTTTTTAATTAATATCTTTTTAATTAATTGCAATATCGGAATATAAATTGTCAAAACATGCATTGTCATCCAACTAAACGTGTATACAAAATTTCAGCTCAATGGAGGAAGATTATCAGCTTCAAAATTGAGTTGCAAGATTCCACCCGAACAAATTACATACATACATACATACATACATACATACATACATACATACATACATACATTGTAAGTTAAATAAAAGCTTTTAAAATAGCGTCAATAACAGTACCACTGTTAGTTGTCGAAACATTTCGATTTGTGTTCATTTCCAGCTTGAGTTCATCATTCAAAAAAGCTATGAGTGGCTCGGCTTCTAGCAAACTGAAGTTAACTTTAAAATCACCACTCAAAATCAGGGAAAGCGAGTGATAGTTTTTTTTAGTGAGTGATAGTTTTTAAAGTAAAAAATGCAGGAAATCTTTAATTTTTTGAACCGTTTGATTCGGAGAAATGTATATGACCACCGAAATCACTGTTTGTCCATTTTCAAATAAGCATTTTGCAGCACATATGTCCCCAATATCTTAACTAACAATACCCAGTCCACTTGTTTGACGATAAGTAATATCCATATGTCGATCCACATCATGTGAGTTGTTCTGCTTACGATAGATCGCCACACCAGCTGCTCCGTGGCCCGGTCGTTTAAATTGTACGCAGCAATCGAAGTCAGATATCGAAACACGTTCGGCATTGTCTAACAACGTCTCTGCCTAAAGGACTTAGCTTCTTCTCTGATCCTAAAGTGTGAAAACAAAGATCCCACGGCCTAGACAGCAGGGGGTGGGGGATGGGGGCGGAGCCCCTCCGAATGAAGGAGAAAAAACAGAACTTAACTGAATAGCGCGCGCTTCCCCAATTTCCTGTAATGCATTTCCGTCCCTTTTCCCGAAATCACTCCCACAAATCTCCAGCAATCGAGAGGAAAGATGTTACACATCAAAAACATAACCCATATCCAGAATCAAGAAATTTTAGGAAGATAAAGAATTTATCACTGTCATTTTTATTGAAATACTGTACATTAGACGTAAGAAAAAAATAAGGGAATACTTTATTCACTTTTCATCCCAGATAAAGCAAAGGAAAAATTTTCTGAAAGATATAATGCGTATAACTCATGATAGCAAAAGTTAATTTGAGAAAAGTGATGAACATGAAACGAAATGAAAATTTGTAAATGCTTCTTGAAGAACTTCATCAGCTAAAACACGAAGCCATAAATGTACCACTACACACTACGCCCTGCCAAAAAGACAGAAGCAAGAAAAAATTCAAATCATTATTTGTCCATCATCAAAACACAATAACTGCACTAATTTGAACAAAATATGGCAGTTATGCCTGCAAATAACATTCCTATAATGTTTGTGAAAAGTGTCCGTGATTTGTGTCCTTTATGAAGGTCATGCCCATTTGAATCATTTTATTGGATTTTTTTCTCAAATTATCAAAGAAAATTAAAAATTCCTCGAAAGTAGACAAGTATTCTTTCTCTTAGTTAAATTATTGACTGAAATTATGATTTTTATCTACTACACAAAAAATAATTATAAAAAAGGATTATGGGGACACCCGCACGACCATTAACGTTAGTATCGAGTGCGTGTCTGTTTCCGGATTAAGATATTTTAAAGTCTTCTCGCTTTAAATATTAAAAATAACACAATTATTCTTCATCGGAATTTTTTATTCTTTCTCATTATTTACAATTAATTCTGAATTCTATTCTGTGAGGCTTAAAATTACAGTTCATTTAAAAATTATTCACAATATGACCATTCATTAAAAAAAAAAAAAAAATCATTTTACATTTTGTATACATTGTCGTGCACTTTGTTTATTATCCTTACAATAAGCTATTTTATCATGAATAATGTTTTATTTTTTTTATAAATTAAAGTAAAAATTTTTTTTTAAGAACAAGCTTTTATTTAAACGCGTTAAAAAGAATAAAATAAACTTTTCCTTTAAAACTTTTTTTACTATCAACTTATAACGTCCTTACACAATTTATATGATATAAAAGCTTGTCGCGAGATTTAAGTACTCGTATTTACTTAGTTTGAATTTTTAAAAATAAAATCAATCAGTCAAGTTATTTATTTTACTTGTTTATCTACGCAGGTAAATCTCGCGACAAGCTGTTATATCATATAAGTTGTGTAATGACGTTATAAGTTGATAGTAAAAAAAGTTTTCAAGGAGAAATGTTATTTTATTATTTTTAGCGCGTTTAAATAAAGGCTTGTTCTAAAAAAAAAATTTTTACTTTTAATTTATTTTTACTTTTAATTTATTTTTTACTTTTAATTTATTTTTTAACTTTTTAGTTATCGCTGGCAGGTTCTCAGCCTGTTCAACTCATGGAACGCTGGTTCGCTACATCCCTGGTTTAGCTGAATTAATTCTCGCAAAAAGGGTATTAGACAAAAAACACAATTTTTTAAATCCGTAATTTTTAAGCAATTTTTTCAATTTCGTGCAGATCTTGGGTAACATTGTTCTACACACGAAAAAAAGGTTTAGTGAGATTATATCTTCATAAATGACAAAGTTATTAAATGTTTAATTAAAATTTTTGACTATTTTTGAAAAAACTTAAAGAATATATTATTTTTTGAAATATTTTGAAGATAAGGGATATATTTCTCTAACATCTTAGAAGAAAAATTTAGTTATTTATTAAAAAACTTCAAAAGGCATTTAAATATTTGTATTAATCAGTAAAATGCTTAAGATTCAAAACGCATGTTGTAATCAAAAAAGAAAGTTTTATCAAATAATGATACTTTTTGCTGGACATTGAATATCTTCTACGTAAGAATCTATTTTTTTAATTGCTCAGGTCATCTTTAGAAACTTGATTTTTGAAAAAAATAATTAACCATCGCATTGAAGTTGGCGCCCAAAACTAGTTTAATGTTTTTAATTAATATCTTTTTAATTAATTGCAATATCGGAATATATATTGTCAAAACATGCATTGTCACCAAACTAAACGTGTATACAAAATTTCAGCTCATTGGAGTGAAGATATCAGCTTCAAAATTTGAGTTGCAAGATTCCACCCGAACAAATTACATACATACATACATTGTAAGTTAAATAAAGCTTGTAAAAATGAACTCGTGCAAAGAGCGGGTACTCAACCAGTATACTTTTAATGTATCAATACTGAAACAAGGTATTTTTAACTAATTACTTAATACTAAATTAAGAGCAATTTTAATAATTCTTAGTGACTTCATGGGCTCTTCTTGCAGAGCAAAATTGGGTGAATATTAGAAACTGACACTTTGAATTACTTTTCTATATTTAGCTGAGATCTATACTTTGTCCTCAAAGCAGCCACCGCAGAAAATCCGGTTTCACAAAGATAGGATGTTGAAAATGGGGTAATATAGTATACGAAATGCTTTAGTTTTCACTATGGAAAATTCATCATCCATCTCTGCCCAAAATTCAAAGAGCGATTTATTACAAGAATGACTTTTAATTTCGCCGCTGGATGTAAAATCTATGATGATTTTTTCTTCGGCAGTTGACGGCCCTTCTGAAATATTTTGAAATAGATCTTTAACCCACTCGTAACTTGCTATCAAGCTGTCCTCAGCAAGAAAATACTTTTTTAAAATTCTTTGCCAGTATGGTTAAATGATTTTCAATGGTTTAAAAAAAAAACTTCCACATGTTCTTCGGATTTTTAAGTTTTCACACATCACACGCAGGGGCTTTTTGTCCTCCATTTACTTAAGTAATGAAAAAATCCAAAATTTAAGCTTTCTTCAGAATATTTCCTTGATTTAATTTTCGGAATCATGCTCGTCTGTGTACTTGTTGATACATTATTATCATTGAATGTTCGCATTCAACATAAAAGTGTAACGATGATTTTGTGTTAATCTACTGCCGTAAATACTCAATACTGTGAATTATAACTAACGCTCGCGTGCAAATTATAAAATGTACATTTAAGATAGATTCGGTAGCTATAGAAGAGTATCGACTCGACCAAAATTGACTGGAATTGTACGAGGTACAGCATTTT
>BMAO01004554.1:0-120921 GCA_019973975.1 Trichonephila clavata
AAAAACATGCTTAACCAATTTCAAACATGTGTGTCTAACACTTCAAAAACGGGAATTTTTTCTATAACTCCCCTTGACCACTCGCAACCCTCCTTAGGGGTCGATTTTCGTTTTACTCTTTGTTAGAAGGACTCTTTTCCACGAAAGGAACCTGCGTACCAATTTTTAAGCAGGTAGATCTGATAGTATAAAAGCTGATATATTTATTTATTACGCGCCTTAATCCCTCGAAATGAAACTTGAGGGTTGATTTTCGCGAAACCAGTTTTGTAGCGGTTCTGTGCTCTACGAAAGGAATTTGCTTACCAAATTTCAAGACTGCACGTCTAATAGTTTAAAAATGGGAATAATTATCTCTATCACTCCTTGAACTTCCGCAACGCTACTTGGGGGTTTGTTTTCATAAAACCCATTTTGGCAACTGTACTCTACGAAAGGAATCAGCGTAGCAAATTTGAAGACTGTGAATCTAATAAATTAAAAATGGAAACAAATTATCTATAACGCCCCTTGAGCCCCCGCAACACCACCTAGGGGTCAATTTTCACAAAACACATTACATAGGGATCTTTAATCCATGAAAGGATTCTGACTATCATATTTCAAGACTGTACGTCCAGTAGTTTAAAAATAGAAATAATGATCTGTAACGCCCCTTGAGCCCTGGGCGATCTGTAACGCCACTTGGGGGTCGATTTTCACGAAACCTATTTTGTATATACCCTATGAGAGGAATCTACCCTATGAGAGGAATCTGCTTACCAAATTTCAAAACAGTGCGTCTAATAATTTAAAAATCGGAATAATTATTTATATCTCCCCTTAACCCCCCGTAACATTCCTTGGGGGGCAATTTTCCTCAAACCCAATTTGTAGCGGATATTTACTCCATGAAAGATACTTCCCTTCCAATTTTCAAGCAGGTCAAGTAGTTTAAAAAAAGGAAATAGTTATCTATTACGCCCCTTAATCCCCTGCAACGCCACTTAGAGTGCTATTTTCACAAAATCCATCTTATAGCTGATCTCTATGAAAGGAATTTATTTATCAAATTTAAAGACAGTGCGTCTAATCGTTTAAAATGGAAATAATTATCTATAACGCCCTCTAAGCCCCTGCATCGCCTCTTAGGGGTTGATTTTCACCAAACTCGTTTTGTAGCGGATCTCTACTCTATGAAATGAATCTGCTTCCCCGTAACGCCCCTTGCAGTTCGAATTTCGCAAAATCCATTCATAGCGGATCTCTACTCCATGAAGGAACATGTGAATCAAATTTCAAGGCTGTAGGTTGAATAGTTCCGGAGATATCGGAGTAATTAGTCAATTAGTGAGTGAGTCAGTCGCTTTTCTCCTTTATATTATAGATCTTTCTATTATAACAATGGGAAGATTGATACCCGCTTCGGTTTTGTGCTACTGCACATAATTCAGCTATTATGACCTGTAAATTGGACAAAAAAGATGATTCTAAAGAAAAAATACCTTACCTTTAGATAGTTGCTGTATATAATGACGTCATGGGAGGAGTTGATCACATTGATCAAAGAAAAAAAAGATGCCAGATAGGAAGATCTGTAAAATGGTGGCATTGTATCTTTTATTTCTTATTGACCTTGCGAGGGATCTATACGCGTCCTTCCACTAATCCTCTTGGGAAATCTTTGAGCTATCATTCACAACCAATCCTTTTGGAAGAAGAAACCATGATATGCAGATTAGGTCAGTTATATATAGTATAGGTTTTATAGAGCTAGTGAGTTGGATAGAGGAGAATAGAGGAGTTGCCTGGAGATTGAAATATTGAGAAGCTGATGCTAAGGAAAGTTATCTACCAATCAGGTACTTGTAAACATGGATAGCGCGTTTCGGGCATTAAATAGTTGAACATATTAAAGTGACGATTGATCACATTAGCTTAAATGTAGATCAAATATTAGAGTAGTGGATTGATCCATAAAAGGAGCATCAATTTAATAGAAGTCTTCTCACACACACAGAATTCGTGTCTCTCGTAGTTAAATCTCCTCTGCTCTTTATTGGAACATGTCATCCTATTTGATTGCTTGAATTATGTCTGTTGATAGTTAGTGTGCTGAATAAATAGTTTAAAAGTATTATGGCGAGTCGTCCTTCACTTTCTCATATACTTCTAGCCGGGTCTGAGTGTAGGCCTCGTGTGCTACAACCTTGCTATCATAAGTAGCTTCATACTATAGCAAGTGAACAAAAGAAACAGAAGCTTAGACCAGCTAGCATTTTGTACAGCATTAGCTCGTTAGTTAATAGACAGATATTCCTCAAGAAAAAGGACTTTCTACTAGCTTTTAAGCAAAAAAGTTTGTAGTTCCGGAAGATGTGAGCCTGACCAATGTGGGAGATCATGCGCCAAAGATGGCTTCCAACTACGGACGATGTAGGAAATGTCGCACAAAAGAGGACCCGCTACATGTGTGCTGAGTGTGATGTCCCCGTGGGCATTGCAATATGTGCTTTTCATCTTTTCATGGCAAATAATCACCATTATATTTAATTTTCTTTATGACGGTGAATGGTTCCTTGGGAAGTGTTCTTCTTACCCCTAAAATTTAAATATAAACATAAAATTTGGCAAGATAAAATATTTTTCTGTAAAGGTTATTGTTTAATTGTTAATAAAACATAAAAAACTGCGAGAAATTCAAAAGAGAAATGAATGGCCCACGAAAGGGTTAAACCACTTGTAAGGAATTTACATTCCATATCCCCTGTGACCCAGCTAGATGTGTGGGAGGAACTAAATGATCAGACGACATGTTGAACTTCAATTATTTATTTATCTCTATATTCAACACAGACACAAATAACACACTAATTAAGATAAATTTTATCAATCAGAGTTCTAAGGTGAGACAAGATAGCGTGGAGATAATATATACGATCAGACAAATCTATCCTTACGCTAACTTATACAAAGTTTGTCTTAATTTCGAAGCGCGCTAATAATTTAACTCTCTAACTTCTACTTGAAATAAGATCCCAGTACCTGAACTCTTGCAATCCTTTACTTTTTTAGACGTGGCTTTAAACACTTCTCCAATAGTGGAACTAAGCGCTTTCCGAATATTCCAACTTCTCGCGTCATGCACTGTTTACGTATACGTACTACTGCCGATTTGCTTGCTTCTCATCTATTCACTTCACATCCAAGCTATCCTCACTTCACTAACCTACAAGTCTCCCTTCACTAACTCTCAAAACTCGCGAATGCAGAATATATATATTAAACTTAATTTGCATAATCACTTTTCCTGTCCTTGGAGAAAGTTGGTTGAAAGAATGATGGCCCAAAAGGAATCCCCAAGGGGCTAGTGGAAGGACCCGTATAGATCCGTCACACATTTTTAAAAATATTATCGTAAATTATGCATTCTATATGGTACTAATAATCTGAAGTATTTTTAAACATTTAAGTAAAGATTTTAAGGAAGTAGGTAGAGTTTATTTAAAAAACTTCAAATGAATAAATATATATATATATATAAAAGTAAGGAAATAAAAATAACGTAAGTTGTCCTCTCTCTCTCTATGCGTGCGAACTAACTTACTATCCAAGATTTAAAAATAAACATCAAACTTTAAAAATTACAATAAGTTAAAAATGCATGTAGATGACATTTATTTGTAGAAATATTTGTTTGTAATTCTTGAACTATTATAGATAAGTATTCCGATCAGTAGTTTTTAAATGTAGTAATAGTCTATTGAAGATGTAAGTTTTCATTTTCTTTTATACTATGATTCTTAAAATATTGAAGCAGATAAAATATTTACCATCAAATTTAAATTGATGTTTTTGTTCACTTTAGTATTATTTCAGTAAGATGTAAGCATTGAAAAGTAACAGAAGAATTTTCATATGTGATACTAAATTAACTTTGAAAAGGCAGTAATTAAATTTATTTCCTTGCCCTAAATAAAGACATTATACGCCTCAATTATTTAAATTTAATAATCTTAAAACCAGCTTTCTTTCAAACATAAAACCTTTGAGAAAAACAAATAAAAAGAAATTAATTAAATGAAATGGAAATTAAATCACACACAACGGTTGATGACTTTTTATTTGCATTGGTAATTTAAGGAAAATAAAAGTTTTATAATTTTTGGTAATGGTTTTTCCTCCCTCTCTTTTTTAAAAAGGAAGCTTCTGACATTATTCCCTTATTCATTTTCATTAGTTTAATATTTAAACTAAATAACCATTCTCAATCTTAAAAAAATGTCTTCTAAAATTAAAATTTGGAAAGAATGTTTTTCGAAGAGATAGAAATTTACAGAAAAGTATCATACATAAAAAATATATCATTTTTTTTGAAACATCAGATATTTCAGAACTGTTAGTTAAGCAAAAAAGAAAAATAAGCATTATGTAAGGGTTAATAAATTTCTTTTCGACTTTATTCTAAAATGAAATAAAGATATTTTTAGTATCAAACGATTTTTAAAACAGTACTCAATTCGAATATTCGATGTTATACGAAAATTCACGAAATCAGTTAATCCTCCTAAAAATAAATATTTTATTAATTTAAGTTTCATTTTTTGCTTAATTTTATTAGATTTTTTGAAAATCATTAAAAAACTAACAGCTTATCGGATTTTATTCAGATGATAGTTGTTTAAATGACTATTTGTAAGTTCGATATTTTAAAATATCGTTATTGCTTTATAGCATAATTTGCTAAAAAAAAAAGAAAATTTAATGAATTAGAAGAAAAAATATAGTATCGTGTCAGATATATATGTATACAATAGAACGTCGTTTATCCGAATCAATAAGGACCGGACGCTGTTCGGATACGTGATTGTTCGGATAACCGCTAACAGAATGCGATCCATGCAGTGTATGAAACCGCACACTATACGAATATTGAAAATCATCCCATGCGGTAAACGTGCTTGAAGAAAAAGCAAATTAGGTGCAAAATGTCGCAATTTTACCTTTATTGTGGAAAATAATCACGTACTTTCCGCTGTACCATTGTCCACCTTCGTTTTTTCGCTGTAAGGTCTCTGATTCCCTTGAGAAGCAGTAGTTGAGTAGGACAGCACTCTGATTGTTGTCCGTACCACTCCATAGCTGTCTGTAATGCAGAAAACGCGTAGGATTTGATGGACCCTTGCTACTTTCGTTGTTGTTATTGTCCTCGTCTTCATCCGTTTCATTGTCGGCAGGTTCGGATTCTTCTTCCATGGAAGTCCTAATCTCGTCATCACTTAGCATTTGAAATCCCCAGTCTTCTGCATCGTATGCCATCCAGGTTTCGCATCCATTGCATTCTTGAAATCCTGGGATCGATTGGGCAAAGTCGGTAATCTCCTCCCTGTGGTCGTCATTGAAGTCTTTTTATCCTTATAAATCTGGCCACAGCTTATTCCATGATTTTTCACCAAATCACACAACTGAAATCTCTCACCAAATATCCCTCACCTTGGGTTTTCCCGCCACTTTTGGCCTCACACGAAACAACTGTTGAGCATTGCACTGTTCGAAAACGTATTCATATACAGTATATGTAGTTGACACATACAAAAAAATAGTCCGGATATTTGACACTCCGGATAATGAGCGTTCGGATAAACGACGTTCTACTGTATATATATATAAAGATAAAAGCGACTAACTCACTCATACATTCACTTTTCCCCTCACGATATCTCTGAAACTATCAGACATGCAGACTTGAAATTTGGTTAGTATTTTCCTATCGTGGAGTAGAGATCCGCTACAAAAGGGACTATATGTGAAAATGAACTTTCAAGGGTCATTACGAGGGCTTAAAGAAGCGTTATAGATAAATATATTACCAATTTTGGATTATTAGGCTAAAGTAACTATTTTGGAGGGCTCGTTCCAGTCATGGAGTAGAGATCCGCTACGAAAGAGGCTTTGTGAATTGACCCCCAAAAGCGTTGTGAGAATTTAAGGGGCGTTATGAATAAATATTACCATTTTTAGATCCACAGAGTCGAAATTTGGCAGGCCAGTTCCTTTCATGGAGTGGAGGTCCTCAAAAAATGGGTTTTGCGAAAATTGACCTCAAAGAATGGTTGCTTTTGCACACACACACACACACACACACACACACACACACACACACACCACACACACACCACACACACACCACACACACACACCACACACCACACACACACCACACACACACACACACACACACACACACACCACACACACACACACACACACACACACACCACCACACCACACACACCACACACACACACAACACACACACCACACACACACACACACACACACCACACACACACACACACACAGAAGAGAGAGAAGAGAGAGAGAAGAGATACGGTATATATCCATACAACATCATGAAATATCCAGCGAAGCAGCTGGGGGTAAGGGGTGATATATATATATATATATTCACTGCTGGCCACACAAAATGCAACACGAATTTGTTTGGCAGATAACATGCTGTACAAAGATCAAACGATTAAAATTAAAGTCTCTTGTGACGTGTGGATGATGACAAAATCAGCAATTACTGTAACCGCCAATGTTGGCTATAACCACTGCTACACGCCTCAGCATGGAATCAAAGAGGCTTTGGATGTATCCTTGGGGTACAACAGTCCATGCTGCTTCCACATTTTGCCAAAGTTGATCTGGTGTAGCAGTGGGTGGTATATCCCGGGCCAGCCGTTGTGCAAGAATGGACCACACTTTTTCGATAGGTGAATGATTAAAAGCACAAGCAGGCCAATGAAGCAATTCAATATGATGGGTAAAGACGAACTCTTGAACATTATGTGCTACGTGTGGTCATGCATTTTCCTGTTGGAATATGGCTTATGGCAAGTGCTGAATGTATGGGAAGACCACGGGCTCCAACACCTCAAAAATGTAGTGCTGGCTGTTCAGTGTACCGGCATTGCGTACTGGAGGAGTGGGATAGTGAAATGCAATACCACACCAAACCATTATACCGGGTGCAGGACCAGTATGGCGATGCATAACATAGAAGTTCAGTAGCCTCTCACCACAGTGTCTCCAAACTCGAATCCGACCATTTTGAGGTTGGACGCCTTGTGGATATTCCACTTCGCTGCAAACGGTGTCGAATGGTACGAGTGGACACCGAATGAGAGGCAAACAGACTGAATCTGTTGTGATATGGTTCGTAATGTGGCTACGGGATTCATCACTGTCGTGCGCAAAATCTGTCTGTCATCACTGGCAGTGGTACAACGAGGTGGGTGCAATTGGCCGGTTGGTCTGCCGTTTCCTCCTGTGTCCAGTGATGACAGATCCGCATCACAGTTGCTTGGTTTCCTACAACACGTTGACCGATTTCTCCGAAGGATAATTCGTAATCCTTAAAGGCTACTATTCTTCCTTGGTTGAACTCAGAATATTAGTCAAAAGACATTCGATGTCTTCAAAGAAGCAGAGCTAAACAGCTTACGAAAAAACAACAATTGTTGCATTTCAAATCACCGATCTGTTTTGTTTTATCCATATCGCTTGCGGATGGCGCTACGGTCGACAGTGATGTGCATCTGTGTATATGCTCACGATTTGTATATTTTATCACCGCCAACACATGATGTAAATTTCACATTGTTTGCATGCTTTCCCAAGGATTTTGTATTTTGTGTGTCCAGCAGCGTATATGTGCAATAATGGCCAAAATTGTGGAAACTTTTTGAAATTTGCCTGTTTTTTAAATTTGCATGCTTATAGGAAATGTTACGTTTCCCGAAATACAAAGAAAGTCGTATACATCATTTTAAAGAGAATTTAATATTGAATCCAGTATTAAAAAATTCAAATATTAGCAACAGAAAAAAAGTGAAGCAGCACTAATTATCGGTATACATTAGATACTGATGATTGCAGTGAGATATTAATACTCAGTAGGGTAGCCTTAATTTTATATTAAAACTTCACATCGATGTTATATTGAGCTGAAAATAGTTTTAAGCACTTCTTTCGTTATTACGTGATGCCAGTAAATAATTATAATCTCAATTATTTCCTTTTTATTTGATGGGTGGCTCATTTGGACAAGAGCTTTCAAACGGTACTACAAGTTTTCGATAGCACTGAGGTCAAGACTGTTTCCTAGCCAAGACAATAGTAATATTTTATCAAGAAGCAATGATATAAAAATAAAAGAGTATATTGGACACCTATAAGCAGATGCAACATTATTGTGTTACGTGAAAGTGGTCTTTCTTATGTAAAAATTGTTAGATGGATGAGTAGTTCAGTAACTGCCTCTGAAAGTTTTACATATGATACCAGGAGACAAATTCTATAATAAACAAAGCTGGAGAAGATCGAAAAAGGTTCACCACATCTGTTGATGACAAAAAAATTAAAAGACTATGTTTTTAAGATAGAAAAATGTCCTAAACAGTCATCAGAAGAGATCTGAATGATGCTGGTGTTTTTGACAATTTCAGAACAACCAGGAGAAGATTAGCAGATATCATTATTCGGAAGTTATGGATGAAAATATGTAAGACGTAGAGTAGGAGAAGATCTGCCTTCTGACGGCATTAAAGTACCTGTGAAGAGCCCACTTCATTTTATGATTTGGTTTTGCATGTCAGCAGATGGTATAGGTCTCTTTCATGTCATCGATGGAACACTGAATGCCAGAAAATACATTGACACTATTCTAAAACTCAAACTTCTACCTTCCATTAGGTATCCCTTTCCCAAAGAATGCCCCATTTATTTTTCAGTGAAATTCTGTTCCTTGCCATACAGCAAAATTATTGAAAGAGAGGTTTCGTACCTAGAGTATTGAATTGTTATCCTTGACAGGAAACAGTTCTGAATTCAATCCTATTGAAAAGTTGTGGCACCTTTTGAAAGCTCTTTTCCCATTAAATAAAAAGAAACTAATTAAGGTTATAATTGTTTCCTAGAATCATGTTATAACAAAAGAAGGGCTTTAAACTTTCACTAGCTCAAAGAAAATCGGCGTGAAGTTGTAAAAAAAAAATAAAAGCTACACTGCCGAATACAGATATCTTACTGCAATCATCAAATGTATAATTATTGCAGTTTAACTTTTTTTTCTATTGCAAATATTTAAATTTTGTTTTTGTATTGAATTTAGTATTAAATTATCTTCAAAATGATATATAGGATTTTGTATTTTGTGAAACTTTACATTTTCTATAAGTATGTAAATTTAGAAAACATGAAAAATATCCAAAAGTGTTCACAGTTTGGGGTGCCACGTATAAAAAGAAATGAATGCTTGTCTGTATGTCTCCAATACCTTCCTAAGCCGTTCATCCGATTGCGATGAAACTTTGGGGAATGGTTGGACGCATGCCCGCAAAGGTTTCTGAGTTAATAAAATTGACTTGATAAGGGGCCTTGCGGGGGCTTAAGGGACGTCAGAGATATATATATTTCCGTTTTTGAACTATTAGACCTACAAACTTGAAATTTTTGGTGGATATGTTCCTTTCATGGAGTAAAAGTCCCGTAAAAAAGGGGTTTGGCAAAAAATGAATCCTAATGGATGTTGGAGGGGGGGGGGGGTAAGCGGTATTATAAATAAATATTCCCGTTTGTGAGCTATTGGGCCTACAAATTTGAAATTTGGTAAGCATGTTCCTTTCAAGAATTAGAGGTCCACTAAAAAAGGAGGTTTGGCGAAAAATAAAGCCCGAGGGAAGTTAAGGGGCGTTATATTTCCAGTTTTTGACCTATTAAACCCATACATGCTAGAAATTTGGTAGGCCCGTTCCTTTTATGGAGTACACATCCCCTACAAAATTGTTTTCAGAATCAAACCGAAAGTTCGTTGTGAGGGATTAAGGGGCGTTAGAGATCAATATTACCGTTTTTGAACTTTTAGACGTACAAACTTGAAATTTTGTTGGCATGTTTTTTGTTGAATATAGATCCGCTAAGAACGGATTTTACGGAAATGGACTCCATAGGGGGGGGGGAGTGGAAAGTTAGTTCCTGGGAATTATTCACAAAATTTTTCATTATCGAATTACTACTTATCGAAATGAAATTTAGTATGTATATTACTTTTGTTGCAGGGAAATTCACGAAAAAAGGATTTTACAAAAATTGATTCTTGTAGGGGGATAATGAATCTTTTGCGACGTATTAATTAAAAAAATACCCGTTTTTGAACAACTAGACCTACAGCAATGAAATTTGGTATGCACGCCTCTGTTGTTGAATTGAACGGGTTTTACAGAAATGAAGTCTCAGAGGTAGTTACTTGAATTTATTAATTAAAAAATTCCGTTTATGATCTATTAGATTTAGACTTGAAATTTGGCAAGCATGTTTATTTTATTGAGTATAGACCCATTAAAAAGGAGTTTTTTAGAAATCTACTTGGGAGCGGGCTACGAGAGAGTAAAAGATAATTCTACTTCAATTTTAGAAATTATTTGGAAATCCTGTCCTTTTTAAGGTATCCAACTACCCTAAAATTGTGAATTTTGCCAAAAATTGATACATTTTATGATGATTTTATTTTATAGCCCATCTTATTAGCTTTATAAAAATACCAAGCTTATTATTTTCCGTTCGATAGAACAAAAACTATAAACATTTTAGTAAAATCAGAAGCCTTTACTTTAAGCAAGATGTCATACAATAAAACGCGTTTTACTCGAAATGTGTTTTTTTGAAAATGCTCAAACGGGGACAGCGATTGATCAAAAAGTTTTGAAAACAAGTAACAGAAATTTTTTGCATATGTTCTGTATAACATAGAAGTGTTTTAACTTTCAGATTTATCAATAATTGTTTTATTACAAAATTTACAGTCCCTTATGTTATTATAATCACTATTTTTTTAAGCACAATTTTATATAATAACTAAGTTACAGGGCTCTATTTTTTGTAAAAATTAAAATATTTCTTATCCTAAAAGTCATTTCAAACATGAATAACATAGCAACGCATCAGAATTGAAAATTTGTTCTTAAAATTTTGGTTCAGGATGGGCCTCGTTTTTACTCATTTTTTTTCCCATTTTAATAATAATAATATTTTTTCTCTTAATTTTAGCATATTTTTCTTAAAATGTACTAGACAAATCTAAAAACCCCAGTATATAAACAGTATATATTAATATAACATCAGGAATTACCGAGCGAAGCGGTTGGGTAATGGCTAGTTATATATATATATATATACTAGCTGTTACCCACCCGCTTCGCTGGGTATTTCATGACGTTTTATAAATTTTTGCTGGTTATTATATATATGAATAAATTATTGATATTTAAGTCCTTCATTAAGAATTCGATTGTATTGAAAAATATACGCCCCTTACGCCTCCTCAACGCCACTTGGGGGTCTATTTTCCCGAAAAGCATTTTGTGGTGTATCTCTATTCTATGAGAGGAATCTGCTTACCAAATTTTAAGACTGTGCAACTAATAGTTTAAAAATCGGAATAATTATTTATATCTCCCCTTAACCCACCGCAACACCCCTTGTGGGTCATTTCCCCCCAAAACCATTTTGTAGCAGATATTTACTCCCATGAAAGAAACATGTTTACCAATTTTCTAGCAGGTTGGTCATGTAGTTTAAAAACGAAAATATTTATCTATTACGCCCCTTAACTCCCCCCCGAAACGCCACTTGAGGGTTATTTCCCCCAAAACCATCTTGTATCTGATCTCTACTCTAAGAAAGGAATCTATTTATCAAATTTAAAGACTGTGCGTCTAATAGTTTAAAAATGGAAATAATTATCTATAACGCCCCCTAAGCCCCCGCAACGCAACTTGGGGGTCGATTTTCACCAAACTCATTTTGTAGCGGATCTCTACTCTATGAAAGGAACTTCTTACCCAATTTCAAGATTGCACGTTGAATAGTTTAAAAATGGAAACAATTACTTATAACGCCCCTGAACCTCCCGTAACGCCCCTTGTGGCTCGAATTTCGCAAAATCTGTTCTTAGCGGATCTCTACTCTATGAAAGGAACATGTCTACAAAATTTCAAGTCTGTAAGTTGAATAGTTTCGGGGATATCGTGATTAGTCAGTCAATCAGTCACTTTTCTCCTTTATATATATAGATATAAATTGTTGATATCTAAGTCGTGCATTAAGAATTCGATTGTATTAAAAACATACTTGTCGTCTCTTGATAAAAAAAGAAAGGGCAGAACTTCTCTAATTTGTATTTTTTAAAATTTTCTAAAATTGAAGTATTGAATGATGTTTGCGCTTTCGTAACCCTATAACCAAGTGGATTCCCGCAAAAACAATTTTCGGTGGATCTCTACTCTGGAGAATGCAAGCCAAATTTCAAGTCTAAATCTAACAGGGAAAAAAAAAACGAAATTTTTACTATTCCCCCCCCCCCCCTCGTAATCCCGTTGAGAGTCGTTTTCCAAATAACCATTCTTAGCGGATTTCAATTCAACAAAAGAAAAATGCAAACCAAATTCCATTATTATAGTCCTTGTAGTTCACAAAAAGGATTTATTTTTGTCAATACGCCCCAGTAACCGCTTGCTCCCCCAAGAGTTGATTTCTTTCAAATTTCTACTCTACGAAAGAAATCTGCTTATCAAATTTCAAGACTGTACGTTTAATAGTTTAAAAATGGGGATAATTATCTTTAACGCTCCTTGAGCCCCACAACGCCACTTCGTGATTTGTTTTCACAAAACCCATTTTGTAGGGGAACTGTACTCTATGAAAGGAATCTGCTTATCAAATTTGAAGACTTTGCGTCTAATAAATTAAAAATGGAAAAAAATTACCTATAACGCCCCTTGAGTCCCGGCAATGCTATCTAGGGGTCGATTTTCACAAAACATGGATCTTTAATCCATGAAAGGCTTCTGATTATCATATTTCAAGACTATATGACCAGTAGTTTAAAAATGAAAATAATGATCTATAACGCCCCTTAAGCCCCGCAACGCCACTTAGGTTTCGATTTTCACGAAACCCATTTTGTAGCTTATATCTACCTTATAAGAGGAATCCGCTTACCAAATTTCAAGACTGTACGTCTTATAGTTTAAAAATTGGAATAATTATTTATATCTCCCCTTAAACCCCCGCAACACCCCTTGGGGTCAATTTTCCCAAAAACCATTTTGTAACGGATATTTACTCCATGAAAGAAACATGCCTACCAATTTTCAAGCTGGTAGATCAAGTAGTTCAAAAATGAAAATATTTATCTATCACGCCCCTTAATCCCCCGCAACGCTACTTAGGGGACTATTTTCCCGAAACCCATCTTGTAGCTGATATCTACTCCATGAAAGGAATGGTTTTATCAAATATAAGGTCTTTGCGTCTCATAGCTTAAAAATGGAAATAATTATCTATAACGGCCCCTAAGCCCCCGCAACGCCACTTGGGAGTCAATTTTCACCGAACTCAATTTGTAGGGGATCTCTGCTCTATAAAAGGAATCTGTTTACCTAATTTCAAGATTGTACGTAAAGTAGTTTAAAAATGGAAACAATTTATAACGCCCCTTAACCCCCGTAACGCCCCTTGCGATTCGAATTTCACAAAATCCGTTCTTAGCTGATCTCTACTTTATAAAAGAAACATGTCTACCAAATTTCAAATCTGTAGGTTGAATAGTTCCGGAGATATCGTGATTAGTCAGTCAGTGAGTTGTGTGAGTCGCTTTTCTCCTTTATATATATAGATATATAGTAGGTACTATACAAAATAATTCTAGTGGTCTTCTTTAAAATATACAAATATGTTGTCGTTTGAACTCACAATATTATTGCTTATAAAATATTGTGCCAAGACTGATTCCTATATTCATTAGGTTATATTCCTTCGAGGAATTTTCTCCCAAAAGGAGTTAACCAGTCTTATCTGCTAGAATTAAAGGAAAATATGTTTATGGTATTCAATGAGAATCTGTTGAAGAATGAAATGTAGATAAGTTGCTCCAGCGTAATGAAATTGTTCACAATGTTATTGTTAAGCTTTTCTCTTATGTTAATTAAATCACTTTTCACAGTGTATAACTTTAATTATGATGCGTAGTGATTTTGGTAGTATGAATAAATCTGGTTATGTTAGGTAATTTATTTAAGGTGGTATTTCTTAATAGAAATTGTTTGGAATAGTAAAGTTCAGTTTTTTTACATGAATGATAATATACATTCTGCTGATGTTTTAACGAAATTTATGTTGTTTTGTGAGCAACAAATTGTATTTATATATTTATAGGAAAGGGACTTTGAGCCTGAAATTTATAGCATTGTATTGAGACAAAATTGTATTGTTATTCATAAAATTCCCATTTAATATTATTAATCTGTTTGCAACTATTTTTAAAATAATATTTTGATTTAAGTTTTTCAAAAATCGTCTGCCTTTCAACAATTTAAAAAATTAGGTTTCTAATATATTTATAAAATATCGTCTGAAAATCAAAGAATTATTTATTTGTGAATTTTTGCAATGAAACTTTGAAAGCTGTAACTGGAAATGAAACTTTATTCGAATTTTTATAGTCTTAGAACTAAATTACTCAGTTTTTAGCTAGAAATGGAAAATCACGATTCAGCTTATATATTTCGTTGTATTCGTTCATGATTTTACGAATATATTTTTTATTAGGATTATTATAAAATCAGCACTAAGCGATAATAATTTTCTTTCAGTATTGATTTATAAAATAAATTTCTTTAAAATTAATATTTTGGAAGAAATGTAATAAGATTAATCTCATTGAATGCTTTAACTGTGAAGATAATCTTAACTTTATACATTTTAGTGATAAGTCTTCATGGTATAATTTTTTTTATTGTACGTTGTTTATTTAAATTAGGTTTCAAGAGAAAATTATTATTGATAGTATTTTAGATAAAAGGTTATCAATATAAATAAAAAATAATCGCAATGAACGTGTTTATGTACAAAGTTCTGTTGAAAAAGATTCTTTGTATCAAATTTTTTAAAATGAATATTTTATTTTGCGGCGCGAGAAAAAATGGCACCAAAATTTACTGTAAAATCCGGCGTTTAAGGCACTTCTATACTTTCAAGCATTTTTGCAATGCGAGGAAATATTTATTTCCTTGCAAAGGGAAAAAATCAACTAAAGATAGGAAGAGATTCCACAGCAACAGTTGCATCTCAAAGAAATCACAAACAAGTTTTATCAACAAACATTTTTGCATTAATACATTAAATTAGTTTGTAAATTCTAAGTATGAATGATTAAAGTTTTAGAATTATCAATAAATGCATAATGAATCAGGAATTAAATTTCATTTATTTTATGTTTAAAGTAAAAAAAAATTCTTAGCTCTCTCAATTAAGAAAGCTAATTTGAAAATAATTTTCATACAAACAGTTAGGCTTAATCATGCAACTATGAATCTAAATTATCGATTAATAAAATTAAAAACATTTATAATCCAGATAAGTTTTGAAAAGGAAACATAAAGCTAAGCAAATTGAGTTTACTAGGAGAAAAATTTGTTTAATTACTAGGAGTAACTCAAAATTGATTTTTAACAAATAAACTAATAAATGCTTCAAATATCATAAGAATGTATTTTATATTACCAATAATATTTAAATTATATATATACTAGATTTTCGAGGAGAGAAATTTATTTTCTAATCAATAAAAATTCAATTTTTCTCAATAATTTCAGAAATTTAGAAATTAGATTATTTCGTAAAAAAAGAAAAAAATTTGGAGAGAAAGTCAACTTAAATTTCATTGATTAAAATAATTTTTTTTTTTGCATGTTTGTAATCAATTAAATTTTTCAGTTTAATTTCTTCCTTCTGATTTCGAAAATATATACTTTGAGAAAAAATGATATAAAGTGATATTATAATTTGTTTCAAAAGGGAAAATATCGTTTGCTAGTTAATTACTTAGTTATTACGTTTCAATTTTGGAAAAATTTCCTAGTTCTTAAGCTAACGTTTCTCTTTAATATTTCATAATAAAATTTATGGGCTTACAACTTTAAGTAATAAATAGATTTTATTAAATTAATGTTTGAAAATCTTTTTAAAAGGTAGAAAATTATTATCAAGTAAAAATGAAAAGAATCAGAAGTTTAAATGGACAGTTTTCTTTTTTCAATGATTTAATAATATTAAAAATATGCCTGAGATTCTTTTTTAAATCAATAGTTTAATTTTTTCGAATTTTTTGACATCTTTACGTTAACAACTAATGATAATACGAGAAAATTGGATTTGAGTTTGATTGCATTTTCCTTTTTATTCTTTTTCTATAATATATCGTTAAACTCATTTTTAATAAACAAAAACTTTTCTTATTTCAAACTTGTTTAAAATTCCTTAGTGATTTTTTCAGTACATGTATCCTGGTGTACAAAAGTTAAGGGCTGAAAAGGTTTTCTATTGTAATTACTGCGCAAAAATGTTCCAAATAAACACAAATAATACCATGAGATATTCAAGACGTAAGAGCATAAATAAATTAATCAGTTTTTAAAAGAAAAATAATTAATTCAAAAATTAGTCTTGAACACAATTTGGATAAATAATTGAAAAATCCATGTGACAGTGTATGAATGAATATTAACGTCACCCAATTCAGCTACACGAGGGCTATTAGTGAAGGGACACGTAAATCTGAACCATGGTCAAGTGACGAGGACGGTACCTCAGCTAGCACACCCCGTCTCCGAGCTTCCAAACCACGCTAATGGCAGAATGTTTGAGCCCCGAAAGCTTTAACATGCATCAACGCCTTTACACGAAGGGTCTTCAGTGGCACTAGGCTCGAACTCATGACACACTGGTCACTAATCCATGACCTTGTTCACTAGGCTATCGTGGCCACATCCATGTGACAGATGGCTGGCGTTGGAAATATAACCTTTGGTAGATTATATAAAATTCTATGCAGGCTTAATATTGTCTGTCTATGCCGAGGACCAAAGATGTCAATGACTCAGTTCTCGAATCAGTGTTGGCAGTTGTCCAGCAGCTCTTTTAAGAGTCCCATACGTTTGCAATTGGATTTAGGTCCTCATACCTTGTCAGACGATTCATTAGAGGAATATTTACATTCACCAAAAATTCTTCCGCAATAAGTGGGTGACGAGGCGCAGTTCTGGAAGAGGAATTGAAGACCCAGAGCACTTCTAAAAAACACATGCGAGGGGAAAAAAACCCTTGGTACAATAGCGAACACCAGTAATTGAACTCCCTGAAAGGTATGAAGGTTGGTAAGGTAAGAAGCATGACACAGCTTTCCACATGGAGAAATTCTCTTACGTCAAATTGGTCCCTTTTGATGATGTTAGAGGACAGCTTACTAGGTGCATGCTTAAGTGTTTTCCGGTTTGTTTGGTGAAGAAAACACTTAATTTTCAAGGAAAAGTAATTTTTTTAAAATTTACTAATATTGGCCATCGGCTTTTACACATTTCGCCCAACTTTCACCTAATTGATGAAAACCATGGCAGAAAAATTGCTTGTCTTTTGCGGCAAACCATTCGTCCAGCTATTTTCCAATTTCTTCAAAATAGCTGAAGTACTGCTCTTAGAAAGCGGTCCCCATTGATGCGAGGAGGAAAAATTCAGATGGTACCAGGTCTTGAGAGTGCAGCAGGTGCGGAAGGATTCACATTCGAGTGATTTCAAGGTATCTTTCACCGGTTTCGTTGTGTGAAACGGCGCATTTTCGTTTAACAAAATCACTTTGCCATGTATGATGGCCCATTCCAGTCATCTTTCAATCAATGCGTGATTTAAATTTAACATTTGTAGGCGAAAGCGTTGAATATTGACGGTGTCACCGAGTTTCAAGAGTTCACAACACGCAATACCGCTCTAACCCCATCAGATACAAAGCATGGTCTTCTTGCTGAAGCGATTTGGCCTTGGTGCTGAAGAACCGGCTTTGACAGGTGAAAGCCAAAATTTTTTCTGCTTCGGTTTTTTCAAAATAAATTATTCCCCCCCCCCCGTCACAATTCGATACAAAAACAGTTTTATTTCGTTCTTTGAAGTAGCATTTCACAAGCGATTTTGTGATTTTCCCTTTGATGTTCCTTCAAATGTTTCGTGTGGGACCCATTTATCCTGTATATTGATCTTCCCCATTGCTAGTAAACGTCCGCTGATTGTTTCTTGTGACACATTTAATGCTTTTGATAATTGCTACTGAGTTTGAGTTGGGTCATCATCTAATATATTCGGCAATTGTTCGTTTTCGGAACTTTGGAACCTTCTACCAGAGCGCTCACTGTCTTTGAGATTGTTATCACCACTTTTAAATCGTCGAAACCGTGTCTCACATGTTTTAGTTGATGGAGCGTGTTAATCATATGTTTCAGCCAGCAAACGATGACTTTCGACAGCCTTTTTCTTTCGATTAAATAAGAAAAGCAATGAGTGCCGCAAATGTTCTTTTTCAGGCACAAAATTCAACATGATCACTGAACGATAAAGCAAAGACGCGAGTGTTCATCTTGTTTATGGGTTGTAGTTAAATACCAGACGAACAAATGACATATTTGTCAAATTAATACCCTGAGTACTTTTTGCTGAACCCTTAGTTAAATCGGAAAATACTTATGCATACACCTGGTATTTCATGCTACCTGGTTTCCAAGATGTGTATGAACCAAAATCTTTAGCCAGGCTGGATCTGGTCTCATCCGTAAAGGGCACTCGTGTCCATTACTGTTCTTTTGTTTCCTGCATTACAGGAAACTCCATTTCAAAGAGTAGGCGTAAATTGCCCACACCGAAATGGTCGGTGTGTAAACAGACTACCATTCAGTAGGACCCTTTGCACGGTAAAAAGCAAAACCCATCTTCCATTAGTTTTTGGAGGAAACAATAAATAGCCAATCTAAATCTTACAGAGGCTAAGCGTACATCCCCACTCCTCCAGTACATTATACTATACATCAGTGCTTTTCAAACTTGCAATATTTACGACCCATTTTTCAATCATAATTGTTATCGGCCCCCCCCCTACAATAACAATGTACTTTGAAGCTAAAGCTTTTATAAGACCTTAATTATAAACCGTACAAATTATCCTGGTAAGTATTAAATTTTGTATATGTTACTATTAATTGTTAGATAATTTATAAGTAAGTTACTTTAAAGTAATAGATTAAATATTATGTTACTTTTCCTTCCTAATTTTTAAATTGAAACACATTGCAGAATAGGTTTTAATTAAATTAAGTAATTATTTCCTAAAACATTCATGTAAATCTCAGCTAAATATCAAAAAAGAACTTAGAGTGTCACTTTCAAATACTAAACCTTCCTTTGAAAACCTTTTCTCTACAAGACAAGCCCATGGGAATCCCTAGTAATTGCTTGACTTGTTCTTTATTCAGTATTGATTAGTTAATTGTTAAATACATCGTGCAGTACCGATGAATTTATAACCATGTTAATGAATATTTATTTTTTGCTACATCAGAATTTATTTTGTTTTGCTTCTTTTTAGTAAATTAATACATTTATTTTAAATGATCTTTTATTTTCAACCTTTCGATATGCCCCTCCCCCTCTAACACACGTAGTTTATTCACGCCTTCCTAGCGAGTCGCACCCAACAGTTTGAGAATTGCTACCTGTAACAAATCTCTCAATAAGTCTCGTACCTGACATATACATCGCGATTCCTTCTATAATTTTCCTAAACGTAACTTAGTAGTACTAATTTTCAAACGACAAGTGTCCAAATTTCATGATAATACCTCGTTTAGTGTGAAAGATACAATGGTTTTAGTGAAGTAACTTTTGTTTGCTTAGAAACCATGGATGAAAAAGAATTTCATGTGTTAATTAGGCATTGCTTTTTGATGGGAAGAAATACTGTTCAAGCAAAACAGTGACTGGATAAGCATTATCCGGAATCTGCTCCATCACCAACAACAGTTAAGAGGTAGTATGGTCACACACACTTAAACGATGATGAACTCTCAGTTCACACAAATTCTGCAGTTGTACCAGAAAATATCAAAAAAGTTCACAAAATTATTTTAGTCGATCGGAAATTGAAGTTGTGGGAATGAGTTGTGCAGAGTATTTGAAGATACTTAAAAGCAGTGTATTCACTATCTTGCATGATCATTTGTCAATACGAAAGCTGAGTTCAAAGTAGGTGCCGCGCGCGCGCGTTTGCTCACTGTCGATCAAAAACAACAACGCATCGGCGATTCACAGAACCGTTTAGAGCTGTATAAACAAAACAAATAATATAAATTTTTTTTAAAGTCTATTCTTACTTTGAATGGATGAGTAGAAAGTATTTTATTAACGATTGAAAATTTGAACAAGATAAAAATATAAATATAGAGAGAGAGTGAGCTAATAGAGAGAGCAGGAATTGAATAAGCAGGTTTTTATCCGTAGGTATGGGACAATGGGTGACATTTCATTCCTCCCTCCACTCAAATTTTGATTACTTAAAAAGTTTAGCTCAACATGAAAAACTTCAAGTTAGAAGTAGGAATATTAATTTCGTAACAGGTTATGACAGATGCAGTTGATTATAAGGGCAAATAAGTGTCTATAAAGTCGAAAAAAATTCGTTTTTTTTCGATTAACTGATATTAATAAACTTAACCCTTTCGCGGGCCTTGGGAAGATTACTTCTCATCTACATTATTTTACAAAACACACCTGTGGAAGGCTCAAAATCTATTATAATATATTTGATAAGAAGACTGGTTTCTACTTCAGCTTTGTTCTGCCATCTATTGTTCGATCGATTGAATTGTTTTGAAAGTTTGAAAACGTTCTGAGAGATTTGTTTTCCTATGATACCTGTTTCGATGGGACATTTGTATTCCGCAATAATTCTTCTGCAAATGTGAGTAAAATACATTTTTTTTATCATAATTACACTTTCTTATTTCAAAAATTTCTGCATATTATGTGCGGTGACTTTCTAATATAGCATGATAAATAATGGTTCTATTGTATCATACAAACGACAGGTGCGATTTGTTGAAAAAATAAAATATTTAATTTACAAATAATATATATTTAGATAATAAATAAAAAAACTATTATCTTTATTGTAACTACATTTACTTATTTTTATACATTTTTTGCCCATTATGTGCGACTAACTGTCTAGTTTAAGTAATAAGTAATAGGCCTAACAGCGAAATATAAAAATGCTATTGCATCATAAATAAAAGCAATGTACAATATATATTTGAAATATTGTAAGGAATTATTATTCCTTCTTCCCTCTAACCGGGCTAGATGTGTAGGAGGAACTAAATGATCAGACGACACGATGAACTCAAGTTATTTATTTATCTCTATATTTAACCTAGACACAAATCACAGTCTTATTAAGATAAATTTGATCAACTAGAGCCCGGAGGTGAAACAAGATAAAGTTGGAACAATATCTATGATCATGAGAATCTATCCTTATTATAACTTATACAAAACTTGATTTAAGAAGCTTATTAATTATAACTCTCTAGCTTCTATTTTAACTAAAATTACAGTACCTGAATTCTTGCAATTCTTTAACTAATAGCTGACTTAAACACTTCTTGGAGATTCCAACTTCACGCGTCGTACACTGTTTACGTACTACTGCCGGATTATACTAGCTTCTCAATAATCCACTTCACATCCGAGCTATCCTCACTTCACTAATCTTCAATTCTGTCTAAATTTCGATTCTCACTTTACTAACTTTCATAAACTCGCGAATACGGAATATATATATTAAACTTAATTTGCATAATCACGTATTCTGTGAAAGTTGGTTGAAAGAATACTTGCTATAAAGGAATCCCCAAGGAGATAGTAAGAGGACGCGTACAGATCCGTCAAAAAATTAGAACATTTAGTTTGTGTGTTAGGAAACTACCTATGGCATCACTTTTTCTTTTGAATGAAGGTGTACAGCGATAGCTTGTCAGCTAATAGACGGATATTCTTTTAGACTAAAAAATGACAGCGATTATGACTGTGAATCGGATAAAAAAAAGATGGTACTAAAGGAGAAGTACCTAGTGAAAAAGCTGTCGTATATAACGATGTCATGGGAAGGGTTGGTCATTTCAATCAAAGAAAAGAAGGATGCCAACTAAGAAGATCTGTAAAATGGTAGCATCATATCTTTTACTCTTTTATTGACCATGCTATCATAAATAGTTTCATACTATGGCAAGTGAACAAAAAAAACCCAGAAGTTTAGACCAGCTAACATTTCGTATAGCATTAGCATCGTTAGCGAATAGACGGATATTCCTCTAGAAAAAGGAAAGAACATCCCATAAGCTTCCAAGCAAAGAAGTGTGTATAGAGGGGGGGGGATTGCAATATCAGACCAAAAATCAATACTGGTATTCGGTATTTTTTAGATCTTAATACCGGATAGGGTTTTAATCCCCCCGGTAGTAGAAATTTTAGAAAAAGAAAGAAAACACATGTGTTTCTCTTTGTTTTATTTCCTAGGTTTATTAGAGAGTGTAAATATCGCAAAAAAAAAAATGTTTCTTATAAATTATAACAGTATATTATAAAGAATCACAAAAAAGTATAAATATCACTATTCAGTCTGTGGCACTATTATAAATTTTTGAATGTGATCTTAAAAAAAATAATGCACTAATGCTTAGAACGTAATTTCTGTGAAAAAATTACCAGCTGTCGAAAACGATCTTTTAGCATTTAAGCTAGTTGGTGATACTGTTAACAACGCGCGATATACTTTTTCCAAGTATTTATCTTTAAATCCCTCATTTTCAACTAAAACAATTTCTCGTCGGAAGGTTTGGGATATAACTGATTTCTTTATATTATTTTGGTTTGCTGAAATTTTTTTAATTATCGCTAATTCTAATTTTTGTTCAAGAGAAATTAGTGTCATCTTCGATAACTATACCGAATTTTTTTGAATGTGCATAGGTTTGATGGTAAAAAATTTAAAAAACATTTACTGTAAACTTCATCAAATTTGAATTGGTTAGTCTTTTTTCTTGTTTTTCATTTTCATTTTTAAAATCACATTATCATTAAGTAATGTATTATAATTATGTTGGTGGATCACTGAACATTAGCGGAAACAATTTAAAAAATTTCTAGTAAATACTGAAAAACGGTATTTCAGAATTGTACAAATGGCTCAAAATATCGGTATTCGGTATCCCGGTATACCGGTGTTGCAATATCCCTAAGTTTGTAGTTGTGCTCTTAGCCAGTGTGGGAAATCATATGCCAAAGACGATTCCCAACTACAGTGTATCATCGTTTATCCGAATCAATTGGGACCGGACACCGTTCGGATATGCGATTTTTTGGATAACCGAAAACCGAATGCGATCCATGTAGTCTATGAAACCGGACACTATACGAATATTTAAAATCATCACATGACGGAAACGTGCTTGAAGAAAAAGCAAAATAGGTGCAGAATGTTGCAATTTTACCTTTATTGTGGAAAATAATCATTTACTTTTCTTTGTACCATTGTTCACCTTTGTTTTTTCTCTGAAAGGTCTCTGATTCTCTTGAGAAGTGTAGTTGAGTAGGATAACATTTTCATGGTTGTTCGTACCACTCCATAGCTGTCTTTAACGTAGAAACGCGTCAGCATTTGATGGACCCTTGCTTCTTTTGTTGTTGTTATTGTCCTCGTCTTCATCAATTTCATCGTCGACAGGGTTGGATTCTTCTTGTACGGAAGTCCCAATCTCGTCATCATTTAGCATTTGAAAAAAATCCACAGTCTTCTGCATAGTATGCCATCCAGATTTCTACATGAACAAAACTCAACAAAGGATTACGTATACACCCCCTCATTTGGAAAAAAAAACTTACTTAATATTCCACGCTGATATTTACTAAATCACACAACTAAAATTTCTCAAATATACCTCATCTTGGGTTTTCCCTTCATTTTTGGCCTCACGCGAAACAACTGTTGAGCATTGCACCGTTCGAAAACGTATCCGGACTTTGGTCCGGATATTTGACACTCCGGATAGTAAACGTTCGGATAGATAAATGACGTTCTACTGTATAGGCGATGTGGGAAATGTTACATAAAATGCCGAGAAAAGAGGACCCGCTACATGTGTGCACAATGTGATGTCACCTTGTGCATTGCAACGTGCTTCTCATCTGTTCATGGCAAATAATCACCATTAAATGAAATTTTATTTATGACGGTGAATGGTCCCTTGGGAAGTATTCTTCTCACCCCCTAAACTTTAAATGTAAACATAAAATTCGGCAAAATAAAATATTTTTTTAAAATGCTGTTGTTTAATTGTTAATAAAACAAAGAACTACGAGAAATTCAAAAAAGAAATAAATGGCCCACGAAAAGATTAATCTTTTAATGTTATGGTTTTGAAAATATGTATTCTTTCTTTTTTGAGTTTCAATATTTAGTCTTTTAAATCATTTTATCAAATAAAAAATAAGAGGCATCAAATATATATTTTCGACTAAGAAATATTTGCTTAAATAAAACAGTTTTGACATAAAAAAAGCTTTAATTTACTTCCATCTTTCCTTTACTCACTTCCTTATTACTTTCTTTTAAATTTCCAACTCTTATTTTTTTTTTTTATCTTCTTCAAAACAAGCAAAAGCTTTTTCGAGGGAACTACATTACTTCTCTACTTAATGATAAAAAAGAACATAAGCTGTTAAAAATCTAAAACAAAATAATATATTTTTTCACATTTAAAAATACTAATATTTTTAAAAAAAAAATAGAATATGGTTATTAGTAGAATCTCTACCAAATCTTTGCAAACAAGTTTCAAAATTGATTTTTTTTGCCATTGAGTAAAGAATATTAATAATTATTACAAAAATTTTGGAAATAAAGAATTTACATTTAACATTTATAGTATTATATTTGATTTTTTTAGATTTAAAACAATTTTATTTATTATATAGATTTACTCTTAGAAACTAGCGGTTTAGAACACTTAACCATGACTAAACTACGAGATGTATAAAGGTATCCGACTGATTGCGACAACATTTTTAAAAAAAAAAATGGAGGTATGGGGATTTTTTTTGCTATTATTTTTAGATTTGTTTAGTACATTTAAAGAAAAATATGCCAAAATTAAGAAGAGAAAAAGAAATTATTATCACTAAAACGGGAAAAATAGGTAAAAATTTGCAAAACAATAGCATAAACGCGGCCCATTCTGTACCAAAGGTTTATGAACAAATTTTCAATGTTTTCATTCTAATGTGTTGCTATGTTATTCATTTTTAAAATGACCTTCCGGATAAGAGGTATTTTCTTTTTTACAAAAACTAGAGCACTTTATCTTAATTATATAAAATTGCTTAAGAAAACAGTAATTATATTAACGTAAGGGACTGTCAATTTTGTAATAAAACAGTGATTGATAAATCTGAAGGTTAAAACAATTCTACTTTTATACAGAACTTACAGAAAAAATTTAATTATTTTCAAATCTTTTTGAGCAATCGCTGTCCCCGTTTGAGCATTTTCACAAAAACACATTTCGAGTAAAACGCGTTTCAAAGTATGACGTCTTGCTTAAAGTAATGGCATCTGCTTTTACTAAAAACACTTGTAGTTTTTGTTCTAGTAAACGGAAAATGATAAACTTGGTATTCTTATAAAGCTAATAAAATAGTCCATAAAATAAAATCATAAAAAAATGTGTTAATTTTTGGCAAAAATCGCAATTTTAGGGTATTCGGATACCTTAATCAACATATGCAGGGTATTGCCAAATTTGACTGACAAATTCACAGTGGTGATAGTTGGCAGCATGAAGACGACAAAGCACTATAGAACAGGAGATTAGAAACCACTTTTAGTTGCAGTAATTCACAAATGCAGTTATGAAATGTGTGATGTCGAAAGGAATGAAGAAGATCAACAAGAGGTAAAAAATACATTTATTAGAAGCAAAGCCTGTTTATAATACGAACTAGGCCTCACAGATTTATGTCAGATAAGCAAGGACAAGTAATTGTCACAGGAATTATTCGAATTGTCGGCAGCGTAGGTCCTAGTACAGCAGACACCGACGGACGAAGGATTGTAGGACGCATTCAAGCAAATTCTGATTGATGATAATGTCAGCTGAAGCAGTGGTAACCTCCAGTGTAATGTAACCACTGGTATTTCCTACACAAGCAATTTCATGTGGCCCCGTAGGAAGAAATCCAAGGGAGTGAGATCCGGGGAGCGTGGAGGCCAAGCAATAGGTCCACTGCGTTGAATCCATCTCCCAGGATATGTAGCATGGAGATGGTTACACACCGCAATCAAAAAAATATGCTGGTGCACCACCATGCATGGACCCAATGTTCTGGTGTGCAGTTGAAACGAACCTGCTTCCCTTCCACCATATGACCCAGCTAAAGGTGTGGAAGGAAGTTAAGGATGATTCGACACGAGAACTTCCAATTATTTTATTTGTCACTTTACTCGACTGTAACACAGATAAATTTATAAATAGGATAATCCAGTAGGACGACAAAGGGAAGGGACGAGAGTCGCGCGCGTTTGAGGAGAATACATTTAATAACCACTTTATAATAATGACTTTACACGGTAGATATGTACTTAATGTCCCCTTAGAGACTTTAATACTTTAAATATCAACGCAATATGAAGGTGACAGTACTTGTACCTAAGCAGTCTTTTAATCAATTTAAATTATCTATATCCATTACTAACTATAATCTTTTACAAGGACTTTCTACCCATTTATGGTTATCTTCACCTTGTATCTTTCTTGTCACCTCTACTTAACTAAACTCCTAACCTTCTAGCTTTCTGTTGTCTATTCTCTTCACTTCAAACTCACTAACTCTTTAATTCGCTCACTAGAAATATATGCAATTAACTTAATTTGCATATCACGTTTCCTTCTTAGAAGAAGATTGGTGAATTTTGCTGGCCCCAAAGAATACCCAAAGGATTATTAGTAGGAGGCCGCGTATAGCTCCGACACACAGGGGACGGTCTTCCCAGCAGCAACTTCGGGAGAATTGGGAAATTTGCATACGTGCTGGTTTCTTCAACCCTACCATAGAGTTCAAAATCCCCAGATTCGTTTAGCTACTCCCCTCGATCTGACTTATCGACCTCCCGACGACTATTATTACCACGATTTTCCAGGACTAAACGTAGTTTGAGACCCCATGCTCTATATTGATTTGTCGTCCTCATGCTGCCTACTACCACCCCTCTGAATTTGTTGGTCGAATTCAGCAACACCTTGTAGTTCTGGAATTGTGCTAATTCAAAACATACTTATTCTAATGGACTAAAATCCTGTGACGTCATGAATGAGGGAGAGTTAGAGTTTATTTAGGTCACATTATAAATCAACAAGGGGGATACTGATCACGGACTTCATATTTTTGAGCCTTTGGTCAAATGACGAGAACGACACCTGCGCTGACATCCTCCTCTCGAAATTGTCCCATCAAGAAAACGGGAGGACTTAGAGTCACTATAGATTTAACGAGAATCAGCTCCTCTACATGATGGGTCTTGAGTGGTACCAGGAACCACGAGTTCATGACCGTAACCACTAAGCTACAGCAACTATTTGTAACTTTCTAAACCTACTCTCGGGCCCGGCTAGAGGTGTGGGAGAAAGTGGAGGACAACTCGTCAAAATACTTTTATTTATTTATTCAACAAGCTGATTATCACAGATGATTATTCAAATAAAATGGGAAGTTCCCAGAAAGAGCAGAGGGAATTTTGCTACGAGCGTAGTGAATTCTGAGAAGACTTCTAATTAATTGATCCACCTTTTACGGATCAATCCATTAAACTTATATTTGATTTACACTATAGCTATGCGACCGATCGTCACTTCAACATCTGTAACAATTAAAAAGGGTTATTTTTATGTAGGAGATTGAAGATAAGAAGAAACGCGATCTATATTTTTTATTCTATAAAAGAGCATTTAAGCACAAAAATGTGTCAAAAGAATTAAAATTCGAAATTATATTGAAGTTAATTTGCGGAAAAATTACCAATATTTTGGTTTATTTTAGCGATGACCACTAAGAGATTATGAGAAAATAAAAACATTAATTGTAAAAAGTACAAACCCTCTCTTTTTGTTTGCTTAGAGAATTTTGAAAAAAGTAAACGGCTCTCAGGGCATACGTTTTCTTAGCCTTACATAGTATACGGCGTTATGTAAATGGTACGGTTTATCACAACAGTATTGGCGACATTATATAAAAGGGAGACATGGTTGCTAATTCCGTGTGTACGATACACGGGAAGTCAGGGCTGCTAACTTGGCGAGTTATCTTGAACATTGGTATTGTTGTGATAGTACTTAACAATGCCTGTTTTTGTAAATATAACTCACATAAGTAATTAACATATAAAACTTTTTAAATAATTAGTCTTTAAGGAATTATTATTTATACTTCCCTCTAATCTGTCTAGATGTGTGGGAGAAACTAATTGATCAGACGACATGATGCACTTCAATTGCTTATTTGTCACAATACAGACACAATAATAATCCAATTAAGATACATTTGATCAACAACTAGAGGACTAAGGTGAGACAAGATAGCGTGAGGATAATATATACGCTCATTCAAATATATTCCTACGATAACTTATACAAAGCTCGCTTTTATCTTGGACGTGTGCTAATAATTTAACTCTCTAACCTCTACTTAAAATAGGAGCACAGTACCTGATCTCTTGCAATTCTTTAACCTTTAGACGAGGCCTTGAACCCTAATAGGTGACTTCAGCAGTTCTTAGGGATTACAACTTCACGCGTCGTACACTGTTTACGTACTACTGCCGGATTGTTCGCTTGTCATTAATTCACTTCACCTCACTTCAGTAATCTTCAATTCTCACTTCACTAATCTTCGATTCTCACTTCACTGACTTCTTAAAATTCGCGAATACAGAATACATATATTAAACTTAATTTGCATAATATTGTTTTCTTGTTTTCGGTGAAAGCTGGTTGAAAGAATTCTTGCCCTAAAGGAATCCCCAAGGAGTTAGATAGATCCGTCACAAGTCTAATAGACATTTAAATCAATATACTCATATAAAAATAAAAAAGAATGCAAATAATTTAAGTATTGCCCTTTAGAGAAAATAGATGAAATAAACAAATCTATCGATGAATGGGCACGAAAAAGAGAACTACTTACCACCCGTGTAGGAAAATATCGTAAAAGAAAACGTAGTGCATCCAACAATTGGATTCTCTTACCAGAATAAATCAAAAGTTTTCAATTTTATCCTGTGGTCATAAGCACACACACAATTTTTTTAGATATATATCAATGTTTTTTCAATAGTCAAAAATTATATTTTTATCAAAAAGACAATAATTGAATAATTCAGTATTATTAAAATAACCTTTTAAATATACTTAATAAGCTTTTTATGTAGAAAAACAGGAAGACTCCCCTGTAAAAATATTTTCCTTTCCTCCCCATAACAACGAATCATACATAATCCTTTCAGGGACTATAAAAATATTTTTATCTTCTCTCATTTGATGCTATGTTTAGTTTCAAACAATAATATTTTCCCTTCTTTTTTCCCTTCTTACATTTTGTTTAATTTGCTCTTTGTTTCGAAGAAAAGTAATGAGCCTGGAAATATTTTTCTAGTAAAAAAAAAAGCAAAAGTTCCTTTCAAAAAGGGTAAAAAAGAATATCAAAATGCTTTTAGACAAATCTTATTTCTGTAACTGTAATTTTAACTGCTTTACACACAGCTGGTTGCTATGGGTAACGGCCTTTTTGTATGGGAATCAAAGAATGCCTTCTTTTACAGATTCTCAATAAAGCACACTGTGAAGCTTTATTTGAATAATCTAATGTGATAGAAGCATTAGAATTGAGTTTATTTCCATAACCAATGTTACATTGTGTTGCCATTATATGAATACAAATTTAATCTTCCTGCGAAACTACATTGAGATAACTTCTTTTTGTTGCATATTGCTTACTTTATTTTTCTAAACAATTTAAACGCACTCTTTCTGGTTCTCATTTAATGCACGTATTGCTCACTGGATTGAATTAGAATTTCGAATTTTGAATTAATTCAAGTAAATTACCACATTTTTTTCTTTTTTTGGATTTTTTAGCGCAGGTTTTTAATTTACAAAACTACAAACGATATATGTTTTGCATATTTTATGATTTTTTCTCATTTGAATCAATACCGTTGCGTTTAAATAATAATGATTTTTAAAACTTTCAGAATCAGTGATTTAAAAAATAAAAAGCCGAAAATTTATTTGAACGTAATTTAATAAAACACTCAAAATTCTTAAATCAATCATTTTGTAAATTCTTCATTCATACAGATAATTGCATGAAACTTTTTTTCCGTGTGTCGAACATTTCAAAAAATTCTCACAATTTTACTTCAAGATTTAAAATAGTAGTGAAATTTTGTAATTTTAAAAATTTCTACTTTTCTGTCTTTTTTCAACATACAAATATTTTAAAAAAAGCTACATTTTCGTTTCCGGGACCTAAAAAATTGCAACGAAGGAATTGAAAAGTGAGTGAGGGATTTTTAAAGTCGCACTGTTCACCTACTCCAGAGGTTTTAGCGACGGACTTAGAAATTTTCAACCACGGTCAAGTGAGGAGGACTACTCCTGAGATTTCACCCATCTCTCTTAATTTTCACACCACACCAAACAAGAACAAATTTCGAAAAAGGGAGTTTTTATGACATAGTTAAAGAAATCACTCACATCGCGCGCATACACACACACATAAGTGCTATCATCTTGAAAGAAACAGGAAATTCCAATGGGGATACAGTTATTCCCTCGGTAAAAGCCCGTGCAACGCTAGGCTAAGCGGAGAGGAAAGAATCAAAGAAGTCAAAGTAATTTCGAAAAATAAAATTGGAAGTGCTGATTTTGTGAAGAGAAGGGAAAACGTTATACGGATAAAGCCATGACACGCACTCATGGATCATGCACTCACATCGTACGCATCAAACCCACACAAAAGTGTTGGTGTCAGAAGAAAGGAGGAAATTAACATGTGGATTAAGTTATACCCTCGGTAAAAGCCCATGCAACGCCGGGCCATGAAAGCTAGTATATACATATTTGTCATTACTCTAAGGACGCGGGTGAAGTTTGGAACACCGCATCAACAGACATTGTTACAAAATTTTTATTTGGTTCGATCAATTTAGAATCAATTAAGATAATGAACAGAGGGAGAAATCAAGTTAATTGCCTATCTTAAGGTATTCGATTACTTGCGACTACATTTTTTAAAAAAAAAAATGGATATATGGGGATTTTGTTGTGGTTTTTAGATTTGCTTAGCACATTTTAAGAAAAATATGCTAAAAGAAAAAAAGAGAAAAATAAGTTATTTTTACTAAACTGGGAAGAAATGGGTAAAAATTTACAAAAAATAACATGAACGGGGCCCATTCTGTACGAAAAGTTAATGAACAAATTTTCAATTTTTCAATTCTGATGTGTTCTTATGTTATTCATTTTTGAAATGACCTTCCGGATAAGAGATATTTTCATTTTTATAAAAGCGAGAGCACTTTATCTTAATTATTATATGAAATTACTTAAAATTACAGTGATTATATTAACTTAAGGACTGTAAGATTTGTAATAAAACAGTGATTGTTAAATCTAAAGGTTAAAACACTTCCACTATTATACAGAACATATACAAAATATTTAAGCAATCACTGTCTCCGTTTGAGCATTTAAAAAACGTTTTGAGTAAAACGCGTTTTAAAGTATGATATCTTGCTTAAAGTAATGACATCTGATTTTCCTAAAACACTTGAAGCTTTCGTTCTAGAGAACGGGAAATAATAAAGGTGTTTGTATAAAGCTAATAAGATACTCGATAAAATAAAATGATAAAAAAAATTGTCAATTTTTGTGAAAATTCACTATTTTAGGGTAGTCGGTTACCTTAACTATCATCTATATACAAACCGTTTCATCTGGATACACGTAACAATTAATGGTAAGCATTTTGAAGCAATGTTTCATCCTACAAGTCTAATTAAACTTTTCGACAGATGCTTTGAATTTTAGATTTGTTCATAGTATAGCCAATGAATTTTAACACATATTAATGCCGGTGCTCTCTGCTTGTTTAACTTTTTATTTGTAATGGATGAAAAACCTTTTTTAATATATCTTTGTCATCTATTTTCACTCTAAATATGCACTAAGTAATTTTCATGAGAATTCAGATCGAAAAGTTTAAATGCTTATTCCGTTATGAATAATTATTGTAAGTTGTATTTCTTAGTGGTTTGATAGTTATGATGAGTATTTGAATACCAATATTTTCCAAAATAACGGATAAGTATTATTTTACTAATACATTTTTAAATTTTACGCCATCGAAAATTGGAAAAAAGTCTTCTGCTTGCGAGATTTGCTTATTTTTAGGCGAGTCATTGCTATTGTTGTGATGTTTCCATAATTTATGATATGGCTAGTATAGTACATAAAAATATCTTTAATAGAACTGTTTTTTGCTTTATATTGAGCAGAAAAGGTACGTCATAAGTGGCATGCGGTTCTAAAAGTTTGACCCGTTTGATTTAAGCGAACAATAAATATTTCGTGTAGTATTTTCTTTATAATTCCCACAACTTATAGCAAAACTACTCAAACGCCATGAGATTCACCTGAAAATTTTACAGCAACGGTTTCGTACACACTAAATAATGGGCCATCACAGAACTACTCTTGTTTTTTCAATGGTTTCTGCTTCACAATTATGATTGGTAATAACTTTTTTTTACTCCACGTACAGCTTTCAGTAGTTACGAAGCTAAAGGCTTTTATCCCACGAAAAAAGTTATAACAATTCCTCGACTAAAACACTGGGGGTTGGCGACGAGTTCCTTGTTCAGGAATAAAAACATATAGCATAGATTAATAAATGTCAGAAGCGAGGGAAAGGTTTCAAAAACGTGTATCTAATGGAAAAAAATTTTAGTTTTGAAAGCAACAGATTAGCTAGGAATGAAAAATATGAACATATTTTGTGCAATATGATAAAATGTTACAAATATAATGCTATGTAATAAAAGATACTCTTGTGATAACGCTTTAAAAATAGATAGGTGAAGAAAATGACGCATAAAATGCGTTAAAGAATTGGAGAAAAAAGAACGCGACATTTTTCTGTTACTAAATAATGCCCGGTATTTAAACAGTTTATAAATGTGATATACTTTTTAAAAGAATCTGAAAAGGCAACAGAGAAGACCATAGGCATGTGTTTGAAGTTATCACGTGACTCTGACGTCACACGAATTTAGCCCATTGGGTGTCAAAAATAGCTTTTGACACACATAGAGGTTATGTAATTCTCAATATATCTTGAAAGTTAAGATGACTCGCGAAATCAGAATTAATTATCAAAACCAAATTTAAACTTTTTAAAAAGCAAGCATAAAAAGCCTGTGATACTTATATACTTCACCAGTAATGTAAGTATTTTTTTGGAATTTATTGTCACTATAGATTGTTCCATCTTCACAAAGTGGAGGTAATCCACATCTCCTACTCGAAAACTTCGACTTTAATTATAGATGTTTACATAGCTTGGGTTAGTGAAGATTTTTGTGTACCATCCCACCGTTGCTATAGCAACCGAGACCAGCCAAATTGGAGGATTATACGCGGATAGGTTTCCCACTTTTTAATTTACATCAAGTGTTAATTCTGGTTTGAGATTAAAGATCAGATGCCATTTTTCGAGAAGAATCTATTTTAGAAAAACAGAATATTACATAAGAATATTGGTTTCTTCTAGTCCCGTAAAAAAAGTTAAGTTCAATGGTTTTACCAAGAGCATAAAATTATTTATCATTTGTTAGAAATTTTCTGATTAAATTATTACTAAACATCTACTAATCGGATATAGTTATGTAATAACTCTTTAACTATATTTGTAGTTAATTAAAGAGAAAATTGTGAAAGCCAGAAAAATGTGGTAACTGACTACGTTTGGAACAATGATTTTCAAAAAGAGTATAAATAAATAAGTTTTTTATATTTAGAGTCAGTTGAATTAGAATATATATTTAAAGAGTTTTAAAAATATTATCCTAAGAAAAAATTCTATTAAATGTATGTTTTGGCGAAAAATTGAAAGAAAGATATTTTCAAAACTTTCTTCTTTTATGAAAAATGCTTCTATAATAATAATATTTTGGTTACATGTAGAGCTAGGACTTTCCTACAAAGTCTTAACTAGAAATTTTGAAAAATTCAGATTATTTTTAGTTATAATTAATTGAAATAATAACCGATGTTATTTGATAAAGTTTCCTTGTTTTCATATATAAAAACATAAATAAATCGACACTTCTAAGTTATATATTTAAAAAATCCTAGCTAAAGTTCTGTACAAAAATCTTAAGTATGTATAATAAAAATATTATTATAAAAGTATTTTTCATAAATGAGAATGTTTTGAAAATATATTTCATTTTTTTATAATTTATTTTTCCAAAAGATTGTATTGAAATAATTTTTCATAATAAAATTTTTAACGCAATTTTATACGTATATTCTTATTCAACTTTGATTTTTACACAAAATATCAAAAATTTATTCAGTTATTCTCTTTTTAATATAATGGTTAATTATCTCTACAATTATCCAAGTGGCTGCATAAATCATCAAACTTGGTAAAGATGATGCTGAAAGGAAAATAAAAATTATATTTTTCGAAAAAAAGAGCATTGCAGTTTTATCGTTATCAGAGTTTTCTCTTTATAACGAATTTACATCCTTGTACCCCTGTAACCCGGCTAGAGGTGTAGGAGGAACTAAATGATCAGACGACATGATGAACTTCAATTATTTTATTTATCACTATTTCAACTCAGACACAAGACCGCACTAATAATTTAACTCTCAAACATGAACTTGATTAAGTATCACAGTACCTGAACTCTTGCGGTCTTCTACTCCTTGCGTTGACTTTAACACGGCTCCAACAGTTGAACTAAGCACTTACTTAAAATTCTGACTTCTCACTTCCTACACTGTTTACGAATACATTTCACTGCCAATTTATCACACTTCTCATCTATCCACAATTCACTTTACTTCTAAACTATTCTCACGTCACTAACAATCTATTCTCACTTCACTAACCCTCAAACTCGCGAATACAGAATATATATATATTAAACTTAATTTGCATAATCACGCTTTTTATCTTCGGAGAAAATTGGTAGAAAAAACGTTTCCCCAGAGGTTAATAGAAGGAACCGTATAGATCCTTCACATCTTTGTATTTTCATGTATTGCTAAAATGGTTTTGCATCCTCTAGAAATTTTCATGAGAGGACTTGTTATAGAAGTGGAATGTCTGGAATCATTTTAAATTTTTCATAATTTTCAAACATCATTTGGTCAAATGAAGTATGGTAGGTATGGATGTTCTGCAAGGGCTACATTAAACCGATATATAAAAGATAAAGAGCCTTCCAAACAGAGAAAGAATTTTAAAAGTTTTTTAACGGACGAAACTAAACTAAGGAGCAAAGTAAGGTATAGAAGTTTTCTAAGAAAATACAACTTATCAAAAAGGCATGCTATAAACTACAAACGTAGTAAATTTTTATCATTTAAAAAGATAATACATTTTTATAGAAAGAAATGATCGGGAAGGTACTTGTGTTTACAAAATCTCGCAATTCAAATATACGACCAATAATTTCTTTGAAAAAAGCGTTTTTTTATTGAAATTAAATTACATATGTTATTTTCTATTCCTGGATAATGATACAAAATGATTGAAATACTCTTGGTGTTTTTGAACGTCAGATTCTCTCTAAGAGCCATTTTTGGAGGAACTCATGTTGATGGCATTTGACAAAGACGCTAAAATGCAGAGCCCTACCTTGCCTTCAAGGTACCAAACATTGTCAAAATACATAAAAATCCAAATAACTAAATGGGGTGGCCACGTTTTTTAACTGAAAAAAGAAAATCTTTTTGGGCAAGATCATTGGAACAAAAACTAGGGGCAACTCAGCCTCAGGTGGGTTGATGGCCTAGAAAAGGAAATACCCGATAGGTGGCGTTTTGTGCATAAGTGAAAGAAAAGAATCGAAAATAACAGAATAAACGTTACCAAATCCTTTATTACAGCAGCATGCCCTCCGCACATCAACCACCACAAGCGATGACACATTCCAAGAGTGTCACAAATCGAGCAACGGCAGAGTGCAGAATTTCCGCCTGCATACATCACAGCTCTCGGTGGATTGCATCTTTCAATTCTGACAGATTGGATGGACGGGATTAATACACCCGGGAATTTTAATATCCCCACAGCCAAAAGTCTACTTAAATCAGATCTAGAGACCAAGGAGGCCATGTAAACTTGCAACGTTTGCTAATGATTCTTAGACTTGGTCATCCGAATTATACACGATCTTCGAGCGATCCAATTTCCTCAAATCGCTGAACAAGCTTAATGAGGCATATCACTGTTGAAGGCCCTTTTCCAGTCTTCACGTTTTTCTGAATTTTCACAAAGCGACAGTCGTTAATACCTTGTTCATGAAAAACAGTTTCACCAACAAAGCTTTGTCTTTCTCGCTCAGAATCTGTGTTCACTTAATTGGCATGCAGCGGAGAATTAGATCTGGATCGAGGGCCTCAGTATTTGTAATCAACTGTCTCATTTGCACATTTCCAACTCAGTCGTTTGTACGAGCGTCATCCATCAGCTGTTTTTTTCTTATCTTACTATGACTTATCCATGTTAAACCTGCAAACCGTTTTTTATTTTGTTTAATTTTCCAGGATTTATAAACTTTTAAAGTTTATACGGACTTTTTACTCATCGGGTATATTTATTCTTGTTCGGGTTAAAACAATAAAAATTTTGCTCGCAAATATATATTGATCCAAGTATAGAAAACATTTCCTTTATATTTGGTTTTCTGATTATCTTGGTAAGCTGCATGTGGCATTTGGGCCACTCTTTGCCCAGCTCTGTATTAAAAGAAGAAAATTATTTAAGTATAATGTAGTATATCCTCGAAATCGATTCAGTTGATGTGCCGAACAAAACGCGTCAGTTTATAATTTATATTCGAATCTTGCAAAATGAACTAATACATCATCATTGATAGGGGATTATATTAAAACCCATCGAAATGCTACGCATTTATAACACAATCTCTAATTTATGCCTTTTGACCCAACTAAAGATAGTTATTTATGGAGTATATAATTTGCTTATTATGAGTATTAGCGTCTTACGCTTTTGACGAGATATCGCTTAAACTAATGGTTAAATAATGATGACAAAGTGTTGCGTTCAGTAGTTTGGCATTACTTAAGAAATTTCGGAAAATGCCGAAGGAATTTAAAAGTCGATATTGAAAGATTTTAAACTACTATGTTTTGGAGTTTTTTAAACTGCATACAATTGATAAAGGAATATTTACTCACACAGATTTCAACATCGGTTAAAATTATTGGGGGTTTTGTGTATTTTCAATACAAATTCACACCATTTTTCTTAGCTAAACTTTTGAATATGGAATATCTTTTTGAGGCGGGAGTCTACTAGATCGAAATATTACTTTAAGGGAGTTTGGTTTAAATTTGAATAAGAATGCATCATCAATGTCAAATTTGTTTATATATTTCATTTTTTTCACTCTCTAGCTGCCACTTTTTATAAAACAGAAATATTTATATATGTAAGCTTCCAATTTACTTTAAAGTAATTGTAATCATTTGTGTTAAGTTTAACGAATTGCAATGAAAAAGTATAATACAATTGTGGGAAAAAAATAATAACTGAATAATGTTATGCATGCTTTCAAGCTTAAATTAATATTTCACTTCTATAATATACATCGGGAGAAGATATAATTAGTTTTTAATTTACAACTCTTATTTCACTGACCACCTTACATGACGCAGACGGTACTCAATAAAAGTTTACATTTCTTCCTTCTTTTTTATTTTGAAGTTGCTTTTTAAACAAAACAATTTTTATTTTGTTCTTATTCCGCTTGAGTAATATCCTACTTTAGTCCACACCTTTGGCAAAATGAACTAAATTGCGCTGGTAGCTCATTTTTCTGTGTTGGACTTCCATCTAATATGAGGATAATAATTCGCCAAGTTGGCGGTAAATAATGGTGGGGGCTGAAATATAATTGCCTATTATGAAATTGTCTATCGTTTGTTTTTATGGGTAATACATATTGCTTCCCCTAGATTATTTAACGAGTTTTTGTAATTAAGTATTTAATGTTAAAATATCAAAATAATTTATTTCTTAATTTAGCACATTAATGATATTAAATTGTACATAATATTATCTATAATATCTTAGCTGAAATGCCCATTTATAAATTTTTTCCAAATTAAGTGAATTGCTTATATAGGCGTTCACAATAACTATTTTTTAGTATCCATATTATGAGGTGGAAGATAGTGACTCAAAAGTATCTTCACAAATTTCAATAAAATTCTTTTTTCTCTGCCTTAAAAGTTGTTTTTAATGAAATATAATTTCTGGGTTTCATTTAAATTATTACTTTTACTGATCACTCCCGTTACCTGACTTTCAAAGTTCCGAAAGTCTTGGTACTTCACATTTGCATGGTGTGGAAGTTTAGAAAACAGGAATTGTATATCAGGGGCCCTCTTTGTCACTCGATCATAGCTCTGAATTTCGAAGCCTCACACCAACAACCCTTGCGTTTCTTGCAAGTGCCTTCTTCGTCTCAGGATCATAGTTCTGAAATTTGAGGTTTTACACCAAAAACACTTGTGTTGCTTGCAAGTGCCCTCTTCGTCTCTGGATCATAGTTCCAAAGTTCGACGTCTAGCACCAACAACACTCGTGTTGCTTGCACATGCCATCTTCGTCTCCTGATCATAGTTCCGAAGTTCGAGGTCTTACACCAACAACCCTCGTGTTGCTTGCAAGTGCCTTCTTCGTCTCAGGATCATAGCTCTAAAATTCGAGGTCTTACACCAAAAACACTCGTGTTGCTTGCAAGTGCCATCTTCGTCTCTGGATCATAGTTCCAAAGTTCGAGGTCTTACACCAACAACCCTCGTGTTGCTTGCAAGTGCCTTCTTTGTCTCAGGAACATAGTTCCAAAATTCGAGGTCTTACACCAACAACACTCGTGTTGCTTGCACATGCCATCTTCGTCTCCTGATCATAGTTCCAAAGTTCGAGGTCTTACACCAACAACCCTCGTGTTGCTTGCAAGTGCCTTCTTCGTCTCAGGATCATAGCTCTAAAATTCAAGGTCTTACACCAAAAACACTCGTGTTGCTTGCAAGTGCCATCTTCGTCTCTGGATCATAGTTCCAAAGTTCGAGGTCTTACACCAACAACCCTCGTGTTGCTTGCAAGTGCCTTCTTTGTCTCAGGAACATAGTTCCAAAATTCGAGGTCTTACACCAACAACACTCGTGTTGCTTGCAAGTGCCATCTTCGTCTCTGGATCATAGTTCCAAAGTTCGAGGTCTTACACCAACAACCCTCGTGTTGCTTGCAAGTGCCTTCTTTGTCTCAGGAACATAGTTCCAAAATTCAAGGTCTTACACCAACAACCCTCGTGTCGCTTGCAAGTGCGACGTTAATAATCCATGAGTCATTACCGCTGTTCATAATGACAACGGAGAAAAATTTCTACTCGTATTTAGATTATTAAAGAAATGTAAAAACTAGAAGCAATTTTAGTTAATGAATAAAGACTTTTGGGAGAGATGAAATCGTTTGCAGAGTTTTAACCATTAATATACTAACGGTACTTATAAGTACCACCTACTTTAAAATTACATAGAATAATCATTTTTATGAATATTCTAACCGTTCTTAACAGGAACACACTCTCTTAATTCCCTCTTCCAGGATAAATGGCAGCATGGTTTCTATGATGCGTATTCCAACAGGGAAGGCAAATAATATTAAAACTGAATTTGCATTTTCAGATACCATTTTGATCAGTTTTCCAAGATTGTCATTTTTGTTCCATAAATGTAGAAAAAGTCAAAAGGTAAGTCTTACTTTTTTATATATAATAGTTAAAACTTTATAGAAAATTATTTGAGGCTGTTTATTCTAAGTAAACAGTGTATTTAATTGATTTAACAGTTGAATAACTTTAAAGTACTTATAAGTACCGCCATACACTGGAACTTAGAGAAAGAACTTCGTGTTTACATTTCGTCCGAGTAGTTTATAATTGTTTTTCGTTGTGTAGCGTCATTACTAAAGTGTAATATAGTTATGCGTTTTGGCATATCTTTTTGGTTTAACTTATTTATTTAATTTTTTTATTGTTTTTTCAAAGTTTGCAAAAAATTTGAAATTTGTATCGAAGCATCCTTTTTTGCCACACAATTGAATGAAATATCTATTCTTTATTCAAAAATTAACAATTTAATTTCCTTGTATGTAACTTAGATTTAACAATAATATAAGAGGTTTTCAACGAATTATATATCTTTTTCCTCTCCTTAGAATGCCTGGTAAAAAGAAGCCCAGTCTTCAAGAGGTTTTGGATCTTTTACAGAATCGACCATCTGCAAGCAATCATGCACTAACAAATGATTCTTCAGATGAAGAAATTCCAGCAAATAATCAGTTGGATTTTTTGTTAGATTCTGAATAAGACAATTAAGAGATTGAACAAAACTCAGGGTGCAGTAGTTCATGTTAAGAATATACAGTATTTCCTACCCCAAGATTCAGTGCTTAAAAAAAATATTCATTGGTAACCTTACTTAAACTGCACAACATGAATGTATCCTTGTGAAGGAATAAAAAGAAAAACTCTTTCTTGGAATATCATCAAATTAAGCGTATGAATAAAACCTACTTTTATGTGTAAAAAAAATAAATACATTTTAACAATTTATTACTTTCAAAAATAATTTTTTTGTGATGTAAGTTATTAATGTTCTCTGGTTATTTAACTTTTTTTAAGAGTTAAAACTGCATCAAAAAAGTCATAGTATTTTTGTATTATGAGAATATTTTAGCCCTCCATGTACTGACGGTAATTTAAAGTACTAATTTAATTAATTAGATCTAACGGAGATTAAATTTCCGAAAGTTGTGTATTTTATTTATGTATATCCCTTAATTATTTAATGTGGTGATACAAAAAAACTTGCCTGAAAAAAATTGCAGTAAATTATAATGCTGTAGATAAATGGTTAATTGCTTACGAGGAAACTATATTTATCATAAAACTATTATCTGATGGATACAAGATAAATCAAATCAATCATTTTAAGAGATTCCTTTTGAATAAGGTTTGAAATAAATTTTTGAATTGATATAAAATACTTAAAATATATCTTATATTGTGAATGTTTTCTGTACATGCTGTTTTTTAAGTTGCAATTGAGATAATACAAGGAATATACATCTTCAATAATTCTACGTCACAAAGGAACGAATTTCGGAAAGGGTGCTACAAAGGTAAGCCACTTTTTCTAAAAGTTATTTATTATAAAGATTGGAAACAAGTGTACACTCAGATAAAATTCTACATAAGAATAAATGTGTTTTAAATATTTACTTTGCAAAGGAGTAACTTTTTTAAAGCTTTTTCTTCTAATAATAACTTGTTTACATGGAGTCCTTTAACAACATTTCATTCTTATCTACAGATTATTAGTTTCTCCGTTTAAAATAGAATAGAACAGTTGAATTTTTAGTTAAAATATAAACCATACAGATATGTAACTTAGATGAAGTAATAAAACATATATATATGTATATTATTTATTTTCGTAAAAAGAGAAATTTTAATTCTCTACCCATTCTATTTACTATAGTAGAACGTCGTTTATCCGAACGTTTATTATCTGGAGCGTCAAATATCCGAACCAAAGTCCGGATCCGTTTTCAAACAGTGCAATGCTCAACATTTGTTTTCTGTGACGCCAAAAGTGACGGGAAAACCCAAGGTGAGGAATATTTGGGGAATTTCAGCTATGTGATTTGGTAAACATCTGAGCGGAATATTTGGTCAGTTGGTTTCGAACTGAGAGGGTGTATACGAGCTCTTTTGTTGCATTTTTTTGATGTAGAAACCTGGATGGCATGCGATGCAGAAGACTGTGGATTTCATATGCTAAATGATGACGAGATAGGAACTTCCGTGCAAGAAGAATCCGACTCTGTCGACGATGAAATTGATGAAGACGAGGACAATAACAACAACAAAAGAAGCAAGGGTCCATCAAATGCTGACGCGTTTCTACGTTAGAGACAGCTATGGAGTGGTACGAATAACCATGAAAGTGTTATCCTACTCAACTACGCTTCTCAAGAGAATCAGAGACCTTGCAGAGAAAAAACGAAGGTGTATAATGGTACAAAGAAAAACAAGTGATTATTTTCCACAATCAAGGTAAAATTGCGGCATTTGGCACCTATTTTGCGTTTTCTTTAAGCACGTTTCCCGCATGGGATGATTTTCAATATTTGTATAGTGTCCAGTATCATATACTGCATGGATCGCATTCGGTTTTCGGCTTTCCGAACAATAGCTTATCCGAACGGTGTCCGGACCCAATTGATTCGGATAAACGAAGTTCTACTGTATTTATTTTTTTATTTAACAAAGAAAATTTTTTTTTTCCTTTCAAGTTCTTTTTTTTAAAAAAAAATATTTGGAAGTTTAACAGGACTCACCAGTTTGTTCCGAATAAATTTTTTTCAGGAAACTAAGAAATTTTCAATCGAACATTATCCGAATATTATTCAGTATTTCAATGTAATACTTTAAAGAAAAAAAAAGAGGTAAAAAGTACAATATTTAAAAGTTATTCAAAAGAATAGAATTATCAAATCCCATATCTCTATCCGCTAATATTGAGAATATAATGTTAATTATACGAAAAATATTTTCAGTGTGATATTAGTTACCTGCATTTGATAATAATCAACAAAACTATTAGGAAGAGGAGGAAGTGAGCATCTTCTGATGGGGTCAAAAAGACTGGAGCTCCTTGACTTAAGTCCGAAGGCAAAAGTTGGCTCCTTTGCCTGCAAGCCTTAGCTGAGCAAAATGGAATGGCATTCAAGCCTAGAATTGTGATTTTTGCCAAAAATTGAGAAATTTTTTTATAATTTTTATAGTCTATCTTATTAGTTTTATAAAAATTCCAAGTTTATTATTTTCCGTTCACTAGAACAAACACTACAAGAGTTTGAGTAAAAGCTGATGCCATTACTTTAAGCAAGATATCATACTTTAAAAGACGTTTTACTCGAAATGTGTGTGTTTTTTTTTTAAATAATCAAACGGGGCCAGTGATTTCTCAAAAAGTTTTGCAAATAATTAACTGAAATTTTTTTTCAAAGATCTGTATAATAGTAGAATTGTCTTAACCTTCAGATTTATCACTCACTGTTTTATTACAAAATTTATAGTCCCCTTATGTGAATATAATCATTGTCTTTTTAATCATTTTCATATGGTAACCGAGATAAAGTGCACTAGTTTTTGGAAAAAAGAAAATATCTCTTATCCTGGAGGTCATTTCAAAAATAAATAACATAGCAACACTTTAGAATTGAAAAATTTAAAATTTGTTTATAAACGATTGGTACAGAATGAGCCACGTTTATGTTATTTTTCGTAAATTTTAACCCATTTTAGTAAGAATAATTTCTTTTTCTCTTTTTAATTTTAGCCCATTTTTCTTAAAATGTACTAAAGAAATCTAAAAACAACAAACAAACACCCATATTTCTATTTTTTTTAAAAAAAAAGTTATCGCGAGTAGTCGGATATTTTAAAGGTAACATATACAATATGTACATTAAAAGAGGTTCACACAAAAACAAATAATTTCCTTTACTGAATTAAGTAAGTAGTTTATATAAGATCCTATAACAAAGACATCCATAAACTGATAAGGTAATGCCTCGAAATTTCATGTATAATTTAACCGCGCTAAGCTACACAATGTAATTTTTCTCTCATCTCGAGTCGAGCTCCCACGAGAACTTTTCGGAAAGGAAATCTTTATGATCAAAGCGTGCAAATGGAAAATATGTTTACGATATTTACCGGAATCTATCAATAATATTAGAGAATTACACGGCGGCAAGAGACATGTAATGCCTGCACAAGGAAGTCATTAATAATGTGTGATACAGTAAATATTTCTCTTTCAGTTCTTAGAATACTTTTCATAATGAATAACTCTGTTTCCAGAGATTCATTGATCTTGACATCATGAAGTTGAAATGCTGAAGAAGGGTGTTTGTAAAGGGAATTTAGAAACTCATTTAAGGTTTGATTTGTTTTAAGAAATGTAACTTATGAGGATTTTTTGTAAAAAAAAATTTCACGAAATGTTTTTTTATTCTGATCTTTTGAAAATTATTTTTTTATTTTCTATAACATTATTTAAGGTTGTGAATAAGTTTTGGGCATACAGTTTCAAATTTCACAGTATTTGTAGTTTAAAAGGAAATTAAAAAGAAAGGTTTTCATATTTTTATATTATCGCAGGCTTTTTTCCAGTCAAATTATGAGTTCGAGTCCTGCTTCCATTTAGTAGTCTGAGTAATAAAGTTATTTTATTATTTAGAATTTATTTCAAATTTGTCTCTCAATTTAGTGGGGAAAGAACGAGGTATGTTGCTAATGCCCTCTTTGTATATTGTCCAGTGCTACGTTAGTTGGAACCACCGGACAAATTGATCATATTTATAAGCGGTTACTTCATAAGCTGCCATGTAGCTCGAGCTTTGAGGTAATTTAAAATATTACATGCAACATCGTTAAAATAGTCTATTGTTGCTATAACATTTTTTTTTATCAAGAGAGTCAATATTTATATTTCTGATCTGATTAAAGACAATTTAACACTGAGTAACGTGTAACTCTTTTTAATAGTTGCAAAAATAATAATTAAATAACATAAAATTTAAAAATAATAAGTAAAAGTTGATATTGAAGATGAACAGCTGAAAAAATTGAAGGGAATTTTGGACTGGTGACTGGTTTCAGAATATAAAAATTCAGTGACTGGTTACAGAATATAAAAATACATGCACTTGCTGATGAAACATTTGAGATTTGTATTTGAATGCGCAATAAGAAAGAAATATGATATTTTTTTCATAGCATGGGTTATACGTGGTAGAGTGCTAGTATAAATAAGGCGTAAGAGTGCTTTTCATTATAAATGAAGACGACAAATATTTCACTATTTGAAAAATGGCTTATTGTTGGTGCCTGTTTAACAGGAAATTCGATTTTGAAGAAAGTAAATCTCACTGGATTCTCAAAAGCAGCCATATCAAAAGTTGCAATCGAATCTACAGCTCTTTTCTAGAAGTCGTAACAGCGGTTTGAGAAGAGTTTTGAAAGAGCGTAATCGGCGTCATCTCCAATGAATTGATGGCAGAACCGGGATTTTATTGTGCTTCAACTGACAGAAATCGTCATATTGTTCTGTTCACGACACTGAATTCTTTTTTCATCCAAAAAGGCCATTATATGCAAAAGTACATGCACGATACCAAATTTTTCTTTTGAATACGAATTCAACAGCCCGTTATGCCGGGAAAGTTCGCGCTGGGCACAGAGTCACCCCATGCTAGGCCGCGGTAGCCAAGTAGTCAAGGAATCGGATCATGGCTAGTGTGTCATGAGTTCGAGCCCAGTACCACTGAAGATCCTTGGCAGTTTTAACATGCGCGATGCATGTTAAAACTGCCGAGAGCTCAAACGTCCTCCTGTTGGTGTGGTATTAGGAGAGGGGTTGCCAGCTCAGGTATCGTCCGCGTCACTTGACCATGATTCAAAATTACACGATCCGTCGCCAAAAGCCCTCATGTAGCTGAACAGTGTGACGTTAATATTCACTCACTCACTCACCCCATGCTCACGAAATCTTCAATTCTGGGAAAGCTGTTTGTTTGTTACCCGTGACGTCATTATCTCTCAATATGACTGTCAGAACTCTAAAATGTATTTGTCACATATCTCCCTCTTTTTTGGGAATGGCAAACGTTTTTTACAATCTTAAGGTACTTCGAACAATAAAGCTGCAAGAGGGCTATTAGTGATTGACTCCGTAATTTTGAACAATGATTAGGTGACAAGGATGGCACCTGAGCTGTAACACCCCCTTCTCCAAACTTTCACACGACACTAATGGGAGGACTTAGAGCCTTTACAGATTTAACGCGCATCAACCCGGGTCTTCAGTGGCTCTAGGATTCGAACTCATGAAGCACTGGCCACGAGTTCGTTATCCATAACTTGAGTTGGCACCCCCTCTCCTAACTACCACACCACACCAACGAGAGGACTTTTGAGTTCTTGATAGATTTAACGGCCATCTCTTCCCTACACGGCGGGTCTTCAGCGGTACTGGGCTCAAACTCGTGACCTGCCAGCTACGATTTGATACCTAACCACTAGGCTACCGCGGCCTCACGTCTTTTCCCGCTCTATATGCTGGAGTATTTTCTAGACATCAAAATCTTGTTTTGACTGTATCCGTAACACGTAAAATGTAAAATATGCTGTTCGAATTATTTTCTTACCAATTCCAACCAACGTTAAAGTTTTCGGGAAATTAAAGAGAGATATGTAAGCGATTTAAAATTAATACATTAGAAGAAAATTTTATTGAAAAATTAAACGAATAGAAGAAATCAAATTTCGCTTGATTCATCAATTTTCGAACTTACTCGAGCTAATATTGATAAAAAATGAAATTATTTGAAGGAAGGAGTTATATTTACCAAATAATTTTCTCCTAACCCCTGATTATTAATTGAATCTTAACATATACACGTATAATAGATAAAATATATTCATTACTCGCATCCAGAGAAATTATCTCAAGCATAGTCTTGATTAGCTTTTCAAACTTTAGAACACGGTGAAAATTTCAATACAGGCAGTAACTTTTGATTATAAAGTAGCAGTATGTAAGTGAAATATTTGTTACTGGTATAATTAAGGGAAGTGTAGGGTATATATAATTGGTCCTGTCTCTGGATTGGAAAGGATGAGAATTAATGAGCTTAAAGCCTAATTTGTGACCCAGTTCATCTTTCCAGTAATTTGGAGTGCATAGAATGAAGCAGAGAGGTAAGGGGGCGATGAGAAGCGGAGTGAGTATAATACGCTTGAAAGAAATTATTTGGTTGGTGCGAATGTCATGTCGGAATTTCAAGTGAATATTTAAAACTACATATCTTTTTAAAAGAGCAGTTTATTTAATCAAAATTGCTCCGTTTGCTTTAATGTACATTTCCCAATAAGATTTGAACCATAGATACCATAAATTCTGATCCTTAGAATCAATGAACGTTGGTATGGGAATTTTTAGATTGTCTTTATTTTCGTACTGTTAAGCTCGCAAAAATTGCCTTATAAATGTTTAAAAGAAGAAAAGTCAGCGATGAACATGAAACAAAAGAAAAATTTTCAATTGCTACTTAAAGAGCTCCATCAAGAAAAATATGAAGCCATAAGTGTGTGACGGATCTATATGGTTTCCAATAACCTCCTCAATATTTCTTTAAAGTTTTATTTATTTCAACCAATCTCCACCGGGAGCCAAAGCGTGATTTATGCAAATGAGATATATTATATAAGTTCGGGTTTAGCGAGTTAGCAAAAAAAAAAAAATAAAGTGAAGAGTTAGAAGATTGAATTCAAATGAATAGAAGCATCGGTAGATCAACACGCAGTTGTTGACAGTATTAGATAGCAGTTACGTGACGAGCTACGCCGGAGAGCAGTGGATTGAAATTGGAAAAGTTCCCGTATTACCGAGGGTGGATCCATCTCCATTATCCGATTCAGCCTGTAAGGAATTCATCACCACGACGGAACCGCCGTTGTTACAAGGATAAGGTTAGTGATTTAGAATATTGTGAATACGCGTACGTGTTTTAGCTGTAATTGTTCGTGTTTGATCTTTCGTGGATTCAGTCGCGATTCCGTAGTTCCGCTAGTAGTAACTCCTTCTCATACTCCACTGTGTTTTATTTCTCTTAAATTTGATTCGTGTGATTGTGGCCTTCCTGTGATTAATAAGCATCAATAAATATAGCGATTTGCAACTATGTCTCTTGATTTCTCTAATCCGCCTACACGTCCAGAAACATTTAACGGTAGACGGGGAGATGATAATCTGAGGGGAGGATATAATCCACGACAAGTGTACCGCAAGACACACTTCGTCCAGTCAAAAAGTTCAACAGGATATTTAAAGATCATCAAACGACGACAAAACTACAACAATGTAAACAAAATGAGACAGTTTTGCTTGCGAATAAAATTCCTGTAATGTTAGCGAAAAGAGTCTGTGATTGTGTCCTTTATTAAAGTCAAGCACATTAGAACTTGCACCAATGAGCGGTCGTGCGAGGTGCAGAGTCACCCCAGGCTCACAAAATCGTTAATTCTGGGAAAATTGTTTATTTTTTAACAATGACCTTGAGTATACCTGTCAGTATCCTTCTATATGTCAGTCCTCATTGGAACTAAAATGTATTTGTCCAATACCTTCCTTTTTTAGGGGGGAGTAGCAAACACTTTTTTACAATCTTAAGGTACTTGTTTTGACCGAATTCTCCGGGCGACCATTTTTTTTCAAATTTTTTTTTATAAACAGGTTACATTTCTTACATTTCCTCCCTGTGAATGGCTTAGTAGTTTTGATTGCTGTTGTGCTGGATTAGAACCCGCGAGCGTGGGAGTTGTTTTTATTGCGTCAAGTGAGTCCGACGGCTTTGCTGCGTGGAGTGGGTCCGACGAATTTGCTTGCTCTTCTTGCGGGTAGATGGCGCCATGACACACCAGAAGGTCTTTGTGTTTTTCTTTTCAGCCAAGGTCACCAATGTGCTGGATTAGAACCCGTGACCTATGGGTTCGTAAGCACGTAACATACCACTAGACAAAAGTAATCACTCCTATCCGGAGGCTGTTACTGGTTTACTTAGATACCTCCACACTGTGTTGTACGACTCATCATGGTTTATAAATCTAAATGAACAGAATATATAAAGAAAGAAATGGGCATATATGCGATCTCTATTGGATGAAGTTGAAACTGTTCAAGCCAGGGAAGAATCTGATGAAATAATGGTTAAAAGTCAATATATTGAAAATATATTTCAGAAAAGCGATGAACATGAAACTTTTGAGTTGAAAGAAAAATTTTCAAAAGCTACCTAAAAAACTCCATCAAGAAATATATGAAGCCACAAGTATACCACAAGACACACCGTATTCTGCCAAAAAGGCATAAGGCAGAAAAAGTTCCGTATGCTATTTGTCAATCATCGAAAGGACAATAAAACTAGAATAACTTGAAAAAAAATATGACAGAGTTTTGTTTGCCAATAACATTCCTGTAATGTCAGCGAAAAGTGTCTGTGATTTGTGTCCTTTATTAAAGTCACGCACATTTGAAACGTTTTAGATCAGTTTGATTGGAATTTTTTCTCAAATTATTAAAGAAAAATTGAAAAGTCTTTATAAAAGTAGTAAATATATTTTCTCTTAGTTAAGTTATTCATTGGAATTGCGACTTTTATGATGTGCAATAAAAATAATAATAAAAAAAAAAGGATTGGGGTGACTCGGTCACCCCGTATGACCACGTTACGTTAGCATTGAGTGCGTGCCTTTTCCCGGGTTAAAAATTAATTTAATTTTAGCAGATGCGTATTAAAAATGTAAACCGTTTTATTTGGTCGATATAATTGCCTCGATTGCATACATAAATAACAGTGTTTAATTTTTTGTGTGTGTGGTAAAATAAAATAGTACACATGTTAAAAGAAATGGCAACATGAAAAGTATTATACAGTTTAGCTCAACGAATCTCCCAATAAACACTTTCAGCGTTGATAATAATTTTATAATTCTGTAAAAAATAAAAAATTAAAACTAGGGAGAAAGTAAAAATATATTTCTTTAAAATAATTAATAATTTAATCTTCACCAAATAAAGCCATAAACAAAAATATTAAATGAGTTTTAAGCAATTAAGAACTTTTTCAAGCTACTTCAAGGTTTTAGTTCTCAACAAAAGCGGCAACAAAGAGTATATCAGTTGAACGAAGATGCGAAACATAATCACATTAATTATAATAGTAAGCGTTTCAATTAATTTTAGAACCTCTTTATAATAAACGCTTGAAATGTAAGAGAAAATCTTTAAATGTTGGAAATTAAATAACTATTTCATGCTGGGATATCAGTAATAATTAATTAGTGTTTGTAAAGCCTGTAATACACGGAACTTGCATCCAAAGAGAAAAAAAAAGATATTGAAAGCTCAATTTGCTGAACATAACTCAACTTTATAAATATTTTTACTCTGATGTTTAAGGTGGTTTATTTTACATAACTATTAATTTAATTACTAGCACATTTACAAATTGTTGAGCAAACAATATATATTGAATTAAAATTTTATTTTTATTAACATGATTTTACGCTTATTAACATTTAATTAATTAAATATGATCTAGGCAGAAGAAAATGGCGTTGGTAGTTGTATCAAAGTAGTTTATATGAAGTGATACATTATTCAGTGTGAGTATCATCTCATATTAACTAGAATTCTCTATTTAACTTAGTGCATCTTTACTAGAAGATTACGTTTGGTTGATATACTCCTTGCTATATTACCCATTTTTCCAAATAGTTTGTTAACTATTACTGGTTACCTATATTTATATAACTATTAAGTTTCAATTGAATCTATTTATAATTATCGCTGCTGTACCTTTCAATTACTCTCACGGTATAATGATAACATAGCAAATCTAAATTTTATTGATACTAAAGGAATTTTTAATTTTTAGTTTTTACTATAAATTGATGTTTCCTTTGACAGATATTTTTGGGTTGTTCGGAAAGTAATTTCGTTTTTTACCGACAGGAGATTTAATTCTATTTTTTCACACCCAATTTCACACTTAAGTCACATAATAATTATGTGACGGATCTATACGCGTCCTCCTACCAGTCCTCTTGGGTATTCTTTGGGGCTAGCAAAATTCATCAATCTTCTTCTAAGAAGAAGGCGTGATATGCAAATTAAGTTTATTATATAGAGTTCTAGTTCACGAGTTAAAGAGAGTTAGTGAGTTAGAAAGTGAAGAAGGAAAGATAAAAGATTAGAAGGTTAGTAACTGAAGGTGACAAGAGAGATAGATACAAGGTGAAGATTACCGTAAAAGGTTAGAAAGGCCTTGTAAAAGATTAAAGGCAGAAAGTTGTTATTGATAAAGTAAATTGATTAGAAGACTGCCTAAGTTCGGTATTGTCACCTTCATATTACGTTTAATGTTTAAAGCAATTAAAAGGTTAAGTGGCCATTAGTTTCATATCTACCATGTAAAGTAATAGTAAGGAAGAACCCTAATTATAAAGTGGTTATTAAATGTATTCTCCTCAAACGCGCGACTCTCATCCCTTCCTATTGTTGTCTGACTGGATCATCCTATTTATAGTGTTAAATTGATTTGTGTTTGAATAGATTAAAGTGTTCAATAAAATAATTGGGAATTATCACATCGAATAATCCTTCCCTTTCTTCCACACCTTTATCTGGGTCACAAGGTAGACGGGAAGTAGGTTTATTGTAATTATATGTTTTGAGAGTTGATGTGTAGGAAGGTTGGCTTGTGAAAAAATCCAATTGATTGTACGCAGTGGTTGGTGCCCATTCAAATATGGAGAGTGAAAAGCAGCATTTACGGCATATTTTGATTTTTCGCTATCGAAAAGGTAAAAATGCTGGTCAAGCAAAAAAATTAGCCGATGTGTGTGGAGAAGATGTATTGACAGTATCCCAGTGCCAAAGCTGGTTTACAAAATTTCCACTCGTTCAATTTTGGTGTTGAAGATGCACCATGTTCTGGAAGGCCAGTTGAAGCTGACAAAAAAACAATAAAGGTAGTAATTGATGCAAATCAGTGAATAATAACTCGTAAGATCACTGAGAGGTTATATTTATTGAATTCAACTGTTCAAGATCACTTGAAAGGCCTAGGTTAAACCTCAAAGCTCGACAAATGATCCTTTTTTTTTTAAGCGTATCGTCACTAGGGAAGAGAAATGGGTAGTGTATAACTGTCAAATGTAAAAGATCATGGAGTAAAACAGATAAACCAGCTCAAAGTATTTCAAAAGCCAATATTCATCAAAAAAAGGTGATGCTATTTGTTAGGTGGGATTTCAAAGGAATCAGTATTTTTTTAGCTTTTACTGGGCAACGAAACGATACTGTCATCATCTGGACAAGTAGAAAAGGTCAGAATTGATCAGGAGAAAAGATGTAGTGTGTTCCACCAAGATAATGCGACACTTTATACAAGTTTGGTAACTCGCCAATAATTTTTACAGCTCGAATAGGATATACTGCCTCACCCACCCTATTCTCCAGATCCGGCACCTTCTGATTATTTATTTTGGTCACTAAAAAATTGTAGACCGTTAAAATTTTACGAGCTTGGAATCATGCTACTTCCCGAAAGACGGTGAAAGTAATTGGATCAGAATAAAAAGTATAAAATTTGAGGAAATATTTATTACCTATTAGAACTCTCTCTCTTCTCACACACACACACGCAACAACAACAAAAATTACTTTCCGAACAATCCAATACTTTTTGCACACCTTAAGTTCAAACGTAATTAAAATATGTTGACGTTTTAGTAAAGATTTTACACGAACAGTATTTTACTATACCGGAAAAAATATCAGAAAAAAAAGAAAAATTTACAGAAGTGTTACGAAATTTGGACAATGAAATTGTCTAGCTAACATGTTTAATTGATTAAATTTTCAAGATCACAGGTTAATTTAAGTTCCAGAAAATGCATTTTAAATGTGAAATGCTGTTACATTAATAGCTGGGGTAACCTCCAATGGAATTTTGAAACAGATCTTGTAATTTTAAACCTCGCTTAACGCTACTAAAACGATTCACACTATTATAACATTGTATTTAATTACTAACTACTTCCACCTTGTTACCACTATGGCTTTCTACGTGCACTTTTACGTCGTTAATTTCTAATACTTTCTTTGTTTCTGGGAGACCGTTGCAGTATTTCCATCCGATGTGCGCTCTTAGCTATACACGTCTCGTTGCTGAAGGATACTGCCATCTGATGGAACAGTTGTGCTGCCCTTCACGCATACAGTAATGTATTTTTAAGCTGTTGCGGCCCACCCAGTTTCGTAGGAGTGGCCATTCCGTAATAAAATTGTACTCTTCTTTTTCTTAACACTTGTTTTTGACATTGTACTTCTCTTTTAAAATATGACAGATTAATATTTTCTACAGAAAAACACAAGAACACAAAATTGTCAAGTTGCATACTTAAGCAACTATGAATGACTGCTAGACGGTGGACGTATTCCATGCAGTGCTCAGGGAGTATATGTGAATCGATTAATCTGAAACCGAAGTATGAAAATTTATTCACTGTCAAGTCTCATGCCATGGTGGAATATGACATCAACGTGAAAACCCGAACCCTTAGAAACACGGGATGTGGAAGGATGTTCTCAACAGCCAATCCCGTGCTATCGCGGGAAGAGCTGATCATCAGCGCTTATTCTCTTCCTCAGTGGACGTCTTGGGAAAAATTGATTTTTGGGCTGGCATTTCATTGATTACATTTTCCGCTGCAGCAGCATTTCTCAAAATGTGGGGCGCGCCCCCTAGGGGGGCCTGATAACTCTACGAGGGGGGCGCGAGCAAATTGAAAAGTCGAAAACAAAAGATTGTTTAAAAAGTTATTAATTTACTGAAAGTAAAAAAAACAACATTCTGACATAACAAAAAGCAAAATACACATTTACACTCTGATATAATACATTTATAAATGTATCAGTACTGCAAAAGGTATTTTATTATTAGTTCAACAATGCTGAGTTAAGAACATGCTTAATAATTACCAGGGACTCCATGGGCTTGTCATGTATTAAATTATATGCGAAAACTAACACTTATCTTGATAATTAGTACGGTTTATAATTAATCTCTTAACTGTCGATTAAAAGTTACGTGATTCGCACCCCAATGCGACTGTTTTCCACGTATACGCTCGTATGTGATGTATTGGGGGGGGGGTGGAGGGAGAAAAGGAATAAATAAGCAAATACTCTGAAATAAGTGAATCTTTCGTAAACACTGTCAACGTTTTTTTATTGTATTCGAAAGCCTTCGGAATAATTTTATGGATAGCAGTGCACAGAAAAGATCGTACTTCCGAAAGACGAATATATACGTCCGGAGCAATTAAGACTTTGGCTGAGCAAGACGTTTATATACGTCGGTGGCATTTAAGAGGTTAAAGTTGCTCTGTAGCTTTAGCATCAAAGTATAGTGTTATTGAACTCAATACATTGTTTTTGTATGGAGGGGGGGGGGAGGCGCGATGAAAATTATGATTGAATATTGGGTCGCACTGCCCTACAGTGTCAGTGAACTTGTGCTTCCAGTGAAGGTACATGTGCCGCCTACACATTTATCGAATCATTTGCTAAAGTAAACACAGTCACATCAATTGTGAAAAGCCGATTATCCAGTTTAGCTTATATCTGCAGTCCGTAATATGTTTCTTCGTCTTAGGTCTTAGTAAAGGTGCCCCCCCCCAAATGTCTTGGCGGTCCCCTGATTAATCGTTCTTGACTTAATGCCTATCCCTGTTTTAAAGTATAAAGGTTAAGTGTAACCTTTTATATTACGGGTCATATATATATTTGCATTAATTTATTGTTCAAACTAGGCTACTGCAACCCTAAAATGTTTAAGATGCCTAAGAGTTGAAAAACTAATTAAAAAATCCGTCACATATTGATTTCAAACTGATATATTTGAATTGTCAAAAGGACTTTAAACCAACAATGCAAATACAAATTAAAATAAAATAAAGTATTTTTCACTAAAAAATTGCAAAAGAAATTACTATGATAACCATACATGCTACAATAAACAACTCATATTAATTATGAGAAGATAAGCAAGAAAATATGCATTAAACAACTGCGATAAATTATTTGAAACATCAAGTCATTTTTTTAAAAAAAAGCCATAAAAACGAGCCCCATATCTAAGAGTAGTTTGTTGCATAAATCAAAAGCATAATTTGGGTGGATTTTTTTACTTAGATAACTGTTCTTAAAATTAATTGTCGCCATTAATTAAAAAAATCTATGGAATTTTATTTTGTTTCACATTTTTATTCATTATCATTTTTTTTTGTATTCTTAGAAAAAACTTGATTAAAAACGGCAAGTATTTCGAAAAGAATTCATATAATTTGTATATTTTATTGTGTTTATTCCTATTAAAACTACTTTTTCGATTCCTTTTTTCTAGACTTTGCGGTTTTTATGAGTTTTTCTTTCATTATTTTAGGAGTTAAATGTTATTCAATTGACATTAATTCAATCAATTAGAATTGAAATTCTGTTGAAAATAGTTTAATAAAAGTTTACAGTTTTTGTGCCTACAAATTTATGTAAAAGTCTTCAATAAGTAACAAAGTAAAGTACTGGGAAAAGTGTCTTCTTCATAAAAAATATAGTGAAGTTTAAAAAAAAAGCAAATAGCAAGTCAATGACAAGAATTGTATGAGAATTTTTTATTTTCCTGTTATCTCAAAACTTCTCATTAGTAATGATGTATATTAGGAAAAAAATAGGAAATCAAAAAAATTAAAAAGGAATTATAGACATATATAATTGTTTGAATTCAATATTATTTCAAAATTGAATAAACCAGACAAGACAATTTTTAATGGTAAATTAGCTCTTAAAGTAAATAAACGTTAGTTTAAAATATCTGTTTGACGTCAATATAGCAATCCTTTCGTAGTGTATAGATTTAGTTCTATTAAAACCTTTTTATATTTTGAGGATGATTTATAATTAAATTTTTACAAAGCCATCAAATTTTCTAAACTGTTTTATGAAAAAATTATTAATTTTTTGGAAATAAAAAAATTGATAAATTTTTCTTTTCTTAAATTATTGCTTTATCGTGATGTATTTCCTTTGTTGTTTTTTCAGTTATTTTTTGAATAAACATTTTGTGGAAGAATAGTGTTACGAATTTTTCGAAATTAATGCTTAATTTCATCTTAAACAAGTGTAAACAATTTATATCTGGGTGTTTAATACATTAATATTACTTACCGTTGTATTTATTTTATGAGAAAATTTGTTGTATTCGCAAGCAATGGCGTCCCTTACATTATAATGACGTTTCAATGGAAACTTGGCGAACTGTTGGCGACACAGCCAAATTGGCATTCTTTTTGGCGACCAAATTTAGCAGCATTTTTTTGGCAACTTGGCGACCATGATGGTGATCTTTTCTTGCCAATTGGTGACCATATCGAAGCTTCTGGAAATTAATTCAGAAATATACAACCTCACGATCTATTGCGTAAGCGGATTTTCCGAGAAAGTGCTGAAAGATACCCAAGCAGGCTATAAATAGCAGTCGCTTGCGGAAACTGAGTCAGTATTACTTCGACTGTTGAAGTTTTAACTCGTCTACGGATATGAGGTTGCTTGCGGATAATCTTTAACATTACGTACTTGTATTTTTAGGCACTGATAGCTGTGTCTGAGTGACGGAGAAGCCAAGATATATTTTAAATTCTAAATAAAGAATTTGCGTAGAACATTTTGAAAAATACAATTTAATGCACAGTTACGAATTAAATCAAATACATGTTAAATATAAATTTTAATTTTAGACTTTCATAAATTTTTATTTGTGGCTACGATTTTTGCATTTAATTTAGAATAATATTGAATTACGAATGCATGCGTTTAATTACACATACATGTTTACAAATAGAAAACCTTCTTATTATCTTCTGAAACTGAAATCTAGTCCATTTTAGCATGAATAATCAGAATTTAGTTGCCGAAAATAAGCAAATAGTAATAAGTAAATCACAAGAAATTACATGTAAATTAATCCCTATCAATTTTATATAAGTAATTTGAAAATGTGTCTTAATTATTGCAAACTAAAATGCATAGTTATTTTATAATTTCAAAAATTAATATATACCTGATGGAATAGAAGTAAATCTTGTTACTTAAAATTTAGAATTCTTTAATGAAAAAAAAACTTTAAAAATTTAAAATGGAAATAATTATTAAAAAGGCTTTAAAGTTATAAATGTTAACGAATTTTTTTTATAACCGTATTATTATATATTACTTTACATTAGTATTTTATTTCATGAAATACCTCATGTCCCTTGCGATGTCGTGACTTTGAATATAAACATCATTAAATTTCAGCATTGACAAAATTTCGTTTTCTTAATCTTATTATCACTATAGCAACCGAGGTCATTCAAAATGGCGGATTATTACTCAGTGAGCTTTGCTTTCCTAATTTATATTGGAATGTTAAGCATTAGCTCAGAATAAAAACTAGGCTGACATTTTTCTAGTTGAATCCCTCTACGATAGAAAAACAAAATGTTAGGGAAGCGTGGGCTTATTCTTGTAGCTTAAGAGCTTTTAAACTCAGGCGTATAATCCTCTTATTTTAAGTGAAATTATTTCTCTTCTTCTTTTAAATTATCTACTTAATAGATAGGAACTTTGCGGATATTTGCATCAAATGTTGGAAAGTCTCCTGAAATGATGCATGAAACAGCACGAAATTTTTGTTAGGGTTTGCCTAACACAAAGTTTTCTGTATTATTAAATATAGTGTTACGAATTTTGTATAAAATAATGTAAATAATTTGTATTTGGATGTGCAATGCCTTTATGCTATGTTTATTTCATGTTAAAATTGTAATATTCACAAGCAACACCGTCCCTTACGTTATAATGGCGATTCAATGGGAACTTGGCGAAATATTGGCGATAGAGCCAAGTTGGCATCATTTTTGGCGACATTGGTAACCAATTTGGTGAGTTCGGGACGTTCTGGATTCTTCTAGAAGTTAGTAGAGAAATCCACTAATTTCACGATCTATAATGCGAGCGCATCTTTCCAGAAATTTCGGACCCCGCTATAACGCGCCGGAACAGTCAGCCTTGTTTTGACAAGCGACTAGTGAACTTGCCTTGATCCTGATTAGCTCGGCTGTGCTTGTGAATAAGCTTATATATACGTATTCTTTTTAGATACTGATAATTGTGTCTAAGTGCTGTTGAAGGTGTGAAATCCTTCTGATATTTATTCTGCGAATTTTGCTATTGAATCCTGTGTTTCAAGGATTGATTTTCGACAATAAATTATCATCGCTGTTAAAGAACTATCTTGTTGTTTACAATTGATTTTGCATAAAATCCTCGAACCCCGATCTACGTAACAATATAATAGCGTATAACGTACATAGAGACTCGTGGAAATACTAAACTAAACTCAGTGGCGCAACAACCCACAAAGGCCACCTGTGTCCATTTCAGTATACGTGACCATTGGGCGCCGAGGTACATGAGCAGATTTCTTGATCAGATGGTCAGTCTACAGCAAAACCCCCAGTGTTTCGTCACCAAACAAGCTTGGTACTCATTTATGGATCCACTGACGGGGTGAAAGGCTGAGTGGAAGTAGAAATACTATTGTTACGAATTTTGCGTAATTAGTGCTTAATTTGATCTTAAAATACGGAATAAATTTAAATCTGCATGTTTAAATAAATATTACTTTTTGTTGCATTTGCTTGTGATAAAATAATATAAAAACCCTTTCAAACGCTTTTATGCTATAATAGCATTTGAAGGAGAATTTGACATTGATAATAAAAATTTAACAGCCCCGTTTTACTGTGTGTCTTAAGACAATAATTTCCGAATGAAGATACCCTTCCCCAATCCAATACAGTGAAATTAGTTTAACACGAAAACGCTTTAGATAAAATTTGGGTTGACACACGAAATAATACAGCAGTCTCGACAAACTATGCATTTTTTCTCTTAACACAAAACGAAAATCGCTTAAGGTATCCGATTAGCCTAAAATTATGAATTTTGCCGAAAAGTGACAATTTTTTCTTATGATTTTATTTTATGGGCCATCTTATTAGCTTTATAAAAATACCAAGTTTATCATTTTCCGTTCACTAGAACAAAAACTACAAGTGTTTTAGTAAAAGCAGATACCAATACTTTAAGCAAGATGTCATACTTTAAAATGCGTTTTACACGAAATGTGTTTTTTTTAAATGATCGAATGGGGCCAGCGATTGCTCAAAAAGATTTGAAAATAATTAACTAAAAAATTTGTGCATGTTCTGTAAAAAACAGAAGTGTTTTAACCTTCAAATTTATTAATCACCGTTTTATTGCAAAATTTACAGTCCCTTATGTGAATATAATCACTGTCTTTTTAAGCAATTTCATATAATAACTGAGATCAAGTGCTTTAGTTTTTGTAAAAAGGAAAATATCTCTTACCTTGAAGGTCATTTTAAAATTGAATAATATAGCAACACATTAGATTGAAAAAATTGAAAATTTGTTCATAAACCTTTCGGACAGAATGGACCACCTTTAGGCTATTTTTTGTCAATTTTTACCTATTTTTTCCCCATTTTAGTAATATTAGTTTCTTTTTCTCCTCTTAATTTTAGCACATTTTTCTTAAAATGCGCTAAACAAATCTAAAAATCCCACACAAAAAAATCCCCATACCTCCTTTTTTTTAAGAAAAAAGTTGTTGCAACCAGTCGGATACCTTAACATGAAAAGATTTCCTTTCTGGAAATGAACAAAATACGGAAACCACTAGCCCCATTGGACTATCCTATTGTATTATCGAAAGAATTCATTGCAGTAGATGATGATAATGTATATTCAACTCCAATTACGGCAGACAAAGATATTCTGGAGTTTGTTCAAAGCTCAAAAAATATCATTGGTGCAGATTCCGACGATGAAAACGAAAATAATAATGCAACTCCTGTCCCCACATCATCCGAAATCAGGAACGTCATGAAAAGTATGAGCAGTTATTTAGACGCACACTCCAATGGTGAAATGAATCAACAAATGGACCATGTCAAACAATTTGTTGACAATTTGATGCTATAGAAAGCAATACAAAAATAAATAAATAAAAAATGTTTTGTTTTTCAAAAAAATTGAAAATTTTGAATTAAATCTCTTTAAGTTTGTGGTGACCCGTAGTCACCCCTTACATTCCTACCCTTCTGCTATCTGAAAACCAGGCTAAATGTGTAGTAGGAACTAAATGATCCATAGACATTATTCCAATCAAAACTGATTTATTAATTCTTATCACTGATTAAGAAACAGAGACAACACAATTCTAATTAAGGTATATAAACAATGGTGGAGTGCAGAGTTGAGATATACAATAGCGGGAATAATATTACACAACTTCAATTGATCTAAGATAGCTTAAACGCGAACATTTACAGCTACGCCGCACACTAATAATCAGAATTTACTTAATCAAAATTACAGTACCTTATTTCTTAATGCTTCAGTTCCTTCACGAAGAATTTCAGGCACTATCGTTAGCTGGATCAAATGCCAGTGGATCCATGCTCTGTAATATTTAATTACACTGCTTTTCAATCTTCAATAACCACTTCTTTCTGCTCACATCAAACGTATCAACCTCGCTTATAACTTGTCAACAACTACATGTCGACAGCTCACTCTCTTCACTTTACTTTACTTCACTTAACTTGACCTCTTACTTCACTCTCTTCCAACTCGCGAAAACCGAATTTATATAATATTCCTCAATTACATAAATCACGTTTGGTTTCTCGATGAAGGTTGGTTGAAATAAGAATTTTGATTGAAAGGGAAAAGAAGATATTAGCAGAATTTCGTATCGATCTGTCACAAGTTCTTGTGAATGTTCTTGTTTCATTGATTCTTATTAAATATATGTATATATTCATAGATCTGTAAGTAAAATAAACTAATAAATTTATTTTTTTAATGTATGGTTTTTCTTTTTGCAATTTCCGATAACACGAAAAAATATTTCAGCCCCTTCAGTTTCGTGTTTAGCGATTTTCACTGTACTAACATTTTAAGGCTCTGACGATTTTTTTGTCTTTCATACAGATACACCAATTTTGGAAACGAATAGCCACATCTTATACTTAATACACTAGTGAAAACAACCTAGAAAACAAAAGCTGAAAATATGGAAAATCCAATACACTTTACAGACGATAGTCAAACGCTTTATCATCATTATTATTATCATTATCGTTGAAAGCGGATTATATTTCATAATGCTCAATGAGAGGCTCTTCAAATCTAATTCAATTTCAATTTATGCTGTAAGCATCGGAATAATGATAGTTATTTATGAAGTAATTTGGTTGAAGATGAGTATTTGTAGCTTCCCTTTTGACGAGTCATTTGTTAAATTAATAGTTGAGAAAAGTTGAAAAATTGTTGTACTTAAACAGTTACGCATCAAATAGCATGTTTTAAAATGCATGTTAAACTTATCTAGACACACATTAAACTGTAATTGGTACTTACGTATTATCGCAAGCTATTGGCGACATTATATGAAGCGAAGCCCATGATTGCCAATTCAGTGCATACGACACATGCAAAATTGGGGTTGTCGGTTTGGCAAGTTATCGTGAACGTTGGTGATTGTTGCGATAATATGTAAGTATCCTGAAGTATTTGCAATTGTTTTTAAAAATGATCTGAAAGTGGTCGTAATTCATAAAAAAGTATTTGCACATAATGTTTGTTAATATTTTGTGATTTTCTAATAGATAAAAAAACAATGCTTCTAATGCATTTTAAGACTTATGCTTGGTCAACACAGAAAACAACCTTTTTGACCATAAAAAATTTCCCCGCCTATGATATGTTGCTACAATATTTTGCTTAAGAAGAAAAAAAAAGCAGATTTGAGAATACATTTGTTTTGAAAACATTAAAATCTTTGAAAATGTATTAAAATTATTTATTTTACATTAAAGTACAAAATAAAGAATTTAATTTTTTTGAGAATTTTTCTTAATAATACTTGCTATGTATTTTTTTTTTGAATTCAAGTACTAATGAAAAAGTTCAATTTTTTTGTTAAATTTCATAAATTTAAAATCAATATACTAAAATTCTTAAAAAAGTAATAAATTATGCAGTACAATTTAATTTTAAAAAGCAGCAATAAAATATAATTCAATTAGAAAATTATTAAATTTTTCATAGATTTTTAATAAACTAAAAAAATCATATTTTTTAGAATTTAGTCATAGAATTCATTACTAATTCTTGAAAAAGAGTTTTTGGTATGAGTCACACATTTATTTTGAAAAGTAGTAATAAAATATTCAATTGAGTATTATTAAACTCTTGTTGCTGTTTTTTAATAAACTAAATCACAAATGCATATTGCCTTTAAAGATGAAAGGTAATTTAAACTAAATGAAACCTTCTGTTTTATTGATCGAAAAAAAATTTAAACAGTTTTAAAGAAATGGTTTAGAGTAGAAAATAATTATTTTTATTAGAATCTTAATTTTTAAATTTTTCAAAACAAAATTTCTTTAGCAATACTAAAAAAAGGAAGAATATTATATAAATGTAAAGAAAAAAAATATCTTAGTTTGGGGAAAAATGTGTGTGTGTGTGAGAAGATTAACTATATTTTTATAAAGTAATTCTTTTTTTGCTCGAAATATTTGTAAGCCGTAATTATGCTAATATCTTTAATCAACTTCAAAATATTCTTAAAAGGCATTTGAAATTAAAATATTTAATTATTTCTTAATGATTTATTTTATTTTAGTAGCACATGCGTTTTAAGAATCGACTATTTTTGTGAATCATTTCTAAAAACTGTGAGCGCGACCAATTTGGCCCCACACATTCATCATCTTGCTCCTAAGGGGTGTTTGTGTGTGGGGGGGGGGTCAAAGTATCACCAACAACTTAAATAATAACTATTATTTTATTACTCTCCAGACACACTTAATCAATCACAAGTGAAACTACCCCCCTCCAGGAGTGATATCTCAAGCGAACAATCTATTCTCAATGAATAACTCTAAGTAAACACGACTAAGTGAACTAGACAAAGTGAACAAGCGCTAGTGATCCGATTACTTAATCTGATACAATTTATCTTTAGATCATTTATCGAATAGTATATTATCTTAGCAACTCCTTCTTTAACACGCGCTGTGTTTATGAAATACTCAATGGAATATTCTAATATTCTCACCTACGTATCAACGCAACGACTCTCCTGCTCCTATATTACATTTACAAAACCTATAGACTTTATATAGTCAAACTAATTTAAATATCAGGGTTTCTTCTTGAGAGGCTGTAATTTAACGCGAATGCTGGCCCAAAAGTTTCCTTAAGAGGATTAATGAATAATGACGCTTATAGATCCGTCACAAAACCTTCTCAGCCGTTACCAAATAATAGTTAACAGTTCTCCCGATTTCATTGCTCTTCATAAAATCCAGTTATAACAGGTAGCATTTATAAAAAAAAAGAATTTGGGTTGCTGGAATTTGCTTGTACGCTTGTAGCTCTACAAAAGTGGTAAAATTTTATACTGCTGTCTGTAAGAAATGAAACACCACGAAGGAATCATCAGAATTAAATGATATTTAATGCACAAACGACTTGTATTAGTTCTAATAAATGACGAAATTTTCAAAGTAAAAACAAATATTAAGTGTCCAAAATCAGTATTTGGTTTAGCCACCAAGCGCTGCTATAGGTTCTGCTATACGACGTGGCATGGGATGAAACTGATTTTGAATATATGCTTGTGGAAGAGAATTTCACATATTGCTTGTATGCACAAAAAAGTTTGTCTTTTGAAGCTGCAAGATCTGTGGATCGCGAACGAGATTCCGACCTACTAAATCCCGCAAGTGCTCAATAGGTGACATATCCGGCGAATAAGCAAACCAGGGAAGAAGTTGCTTGTGTTGTGCTAAATAGAAGTCTCGAACAGTCTTTGCAACAGGTGGGCGTGCATTCTCCTGCTGAAAGATAGCTCCAGAGATGCCTTGAAGGAAGGGAATGAGTTCGGGCTGTAGCACTTCATGGACGTACCTGTTGCTATTAAGATTACCCTGAATTTGTAGCAAATTGGAACGTCTATGATACGAAATCTCACCCAAAACCATAACTCCGGGTGTTAGGCTACTATGTCGTTCGATAACCCACTCTGGAAGGCAGCGTTCACCGTCCTGGCGTCTAACACGAATGTGGCCATTATGGTCCCACATATTGAAGGGTGATTCATCTGAAAAGACAACTTGGTGCTAATCAGCTTGCCAGGCTCTGTGCTCATGAGCCCATTGCAGACGCAGCCATTGATGGTTTGCTGTCGGGGAATCCTGTATAAACGCGCCCTTGCACTTAATTCACGGTGCAGCAGACGTCGACGAATTGACGAAGCCGACATTAGTACACCTGTAGCAGTAGACCAACGTGTTGCCAACTGCCTGGAGGAAGATGTACGGTCATTCTATTACATGCGGATCAGGTGTCGATCGCCGCGGGCTGACATCACCTTCCATTGCCCACTGCCAGTTTTTCGAGTTGTTCGGTACTCGTCGTACCACTGCTTCCAAACTTGCATCACTGTAGAACTGTTCCGCTACACACGAGATCCAATTGCACGATAGGAAAATGGTCCTTCTCGAAGGCCGATAATCCTCCCCCTTTCAAACTCCGTAAGTTTTTAAAATTTCTCCTTTTTTCTTCGTGGAAGCTTACTTAGGTTTTACTAAACGTTCGCCACTAACAAATATCATCAACTTTTTTCAACCGTTACAGCCCTCTATTTCTCATAAAAGAAAAAAAAAGTTATTTTTTGCCATGTTTTTATTTTTTAGAGAAAAAACAATGCGACAACCTTTCTGTAATCTAGCAAAAATTAAGGCGTTTTGTGTGTTAGAGAAGATTTTGATTTTTAAAAAAGGTTGTATAAGAGAGCGTTGTCGGTTCTAAAGGTTTTATATATGCTACTTCACAACAAAGAAAATATTTTGAATTTTACTTAATTTTTTTTGAGAATCCAGTTGCTTTGTTTTATTTTTATTTCTAGAAAATTTAATTTTTGCATTTTTAAAGTGAAATAATTGAGAAATATTAGCTCCAAAATAAAAAAAAAATTTATAACACAAAGAATATGACACAACAGTTATCTTCATACTAAATATTATGACCTTTTCCTTTCGGCTTTTTTACGGGAAGAGAGGGGAGGGGGGAAGGTAGATACTTTTTTATGTTTATGTGAAAATAAAGAATGCCACTGGCATTTCTTTAATTTGCTATCGATTCGAAAATACCCATCGATTATTTTTAATGAAATTCTTTAACTGTGTAGCTTGGTAATTTAATTCCAAGAGAAAAATGATATCTGAATATTAGCTGAAATGCTTCAAGGCAATATTTTCACATTAACAATTATTAAAATCGAATCGGAGAAAATAACATTTATATTAAATTTCTCTCTTCTCTTTCAACAGGGCTAAATTGATTAAAATAATCATGTATTGCTTAGAAATGCTTAGTGATCCCATAAATCATTCTATCATGGATTTTTAGTTTCTTTAAAAATATTTAAAAATACTTTCGAAAATAGAAATGAAAACATGTTGTAAACTTCCTTATTTTTTATTCCTTTTTATGCATTTTATTGCAATAACAAAATATATTTTAGGTTTGAAAATAATAAGTGGAAACAGCTCAGGGAATTAAAGGATACTTTAAGTGGTTGCATTTTTAATAATGCTTTTTATAAGGAAGACACACACATATTAGCTTGGAATTTTTTTATATAAAAATATCTCAAAAAACTAACACAAAGTTGTACGTATATAATCCATGGATTCGCTTAACATATTGAGCTCTCAAAATTTGAAAACATATATATGCGAAATTATCCTTACTATATATATTTATGTACAGTCGACTTTCGATAATTCGAAGTTGTAGGGACCAATGAAAAACTTCGAATTATCAAGAGGGTAGAGAAAATTCCCAAAATACGCGAAGAGAAACTTTTTCTCTTACTCATTTAAAATAGAAACTGTAATAAAACAACAATTGTATATATGCATGTATAAAATAATTTTAAAGTATTTTTAAAAAGTAAATATTATACAGAGCAAAATAGTGTACAAAAGTCAAAAGTCCTGTATTAAAAGAATACATTCAATACACGCATACATAATCCTACGCATCTCTTCTTCACAATAGCCGACCATCCTTTCTGAATATATGCGTAACAAAGCCACGTGTTAAACGAAAGATATGGACGGCAATACATTGATATTAATACAGCTCATATTAATAAAGATTTTCAAATATCAATTCATTAATTACAGGTTAAATAATTAAATTAATTACCGGTTTTCGACGTCAAATTAGATTTGCCTCCATTGGTGTAACAATATAACTTTTAAAACAATGACAAAAGTTTACGTCGAAAACCGGTTTTTCAGCCAAATTAGTCAAACCGGGTGTGCATTGTTACAAAACAATGCAGACAAATCCTGCTCTTTTTTCCATTCCTACTATATATTTACTGTCTCCCAATTTATTTATTTATTTATATATATGTAATATCTTATTCAAAATTTCAATCGTCAATAAAATACTTTCTTTTTATCCATTCAAATTAGGAATTGACTTACATTTTTTTTAATATTACTTGTTATACATAGTTTCACGTACTTGTAAATAAAATTTCATGTGTGTATGTAAATTATTGTAGGAGGAATAGCATTTTCAAATCCTTTCATAAAATTTAAAAATTTTCGTTAAAATTTTAAATAGTTAACTTTTTGAAGTTTTTGTTTGAGTACAAAAAAACTGATTACGTGGTACATATACATAGGCTAAAAGCAAGGAAATAAAAGTAAATATCATTAAATCAAAGATTTTTCTATAAATCGTACCGTGTTCCCTTAAGAAACTAAAAGGCACTACGTTTTAGAACTCTTAATGGTTGCCACGATGAAGAAAATCCTCTCCATACTAAAAGTTTCTTAAAATATTATTTTCACATTTTTCCTTATAATCCAGAGGTGAAAGCGGAACATACCGAAACCATTCTATGTTCTATAGATAATTTGGAAAAATAAAAAAGTAATCCTGATATTATTTCCGGAATATTTGGATCCACAAAGGAACTGATTGGGAAAGATAGAAAGAAAAAACTGCCGAAGAGAAGTTTCAAATATTAGTTTGATTTGAAAGACCGCATGTGTGTATGTGTGGAATCTTCTGGAAAAATATTTTTCTTTTAAGTTCAATTAAAGTACAATGGAATGTCGTTCATCCGAACGTTTATTATCCGAAACGTCAAATATCCGAACCAAAGTCCGGATACGTTTTCGAACAGTGCAACGCTCAACATTTGTTTCCTGTGAGACCAAAAGTGACGGGAAAACACAACGTGAGGGATATTTAGAGAATTTCAGTTGTGTGATTTGGTAAACATCTGCGTGGAATATTTGGTCAGTTTGCTTCCAAGTGAGAAGGTGTACACGTATTCTTTTGTTGAGTTTTGTTGATGTAGAAACCTGTATGGTATACGATGCAGAAGACTGTGGATTTCAAATGCTAAATGATATCGAGATCGTGACTGCCGTACAAGAAGAATCCGACCCTGTCGACGATGAAACGGATGAAGACGAGGACAACAGCAATGAAAGTAGCAAGGGTCCATCAAATGTTGACGCTTTTCTGCGTTAGAGACAGCTATGGAGTGTTACGAATAACAATCAGAGTGCTGTCCTACTCAACTACTGCTGCTGAAGAGAATCAGAGAACTTGCAGTGAAAAAAAAACGAAGGTGTACAATGGTACAGCGAAAAATAAGTGATTATTTTCCGCAATGAAGCTAAAATTGCGACATTTTGCTCCTATTTCGCTTTTTCTTCAAGCACGTTTCCCGCATAGGATCCTTTTTCAATATTTGTATAGTGTCCAGTATAATATACTGCATGGATCGCATTCGGTTTTCGGTTATCAGAACGGTGTCCGGTCCCAATTGATTCGGATAAACGACTTTCTACAGTATTTAATTTATATCTCTGGACACACACATACATGTATCTGTGAATGCTTCCATTTAAGGGATTTATTATATAAAATTTTAATTATATTTTTAATACCTTTTTTGATTAAATTTTTATTTTCATAATTCTTGAAAATGTCAAACATCGTTAATGGTGTAGCAAAAAAATAAACAAATAGGACATATTTATGTCCAATTGAAACAAATATTTTCCAAGAACACACTTATACAGCTTAAAAAACAGTAGAAAAATGACCAATTATTTCTTCTTTTCTGTTTCTGGGAAGAGAATTAATTATTAATGATTTGTTGAAAGAGCAAGATCCCCCAGTGAGTGTGAATGAAAGTTATGCCAACTTCACACTAAAGTATCAGAATAGGTTTATTGGTGATGGGCTCGTAATTTTGAACCATGCTCAAGTGACGAGGACGACACCTGAGCAGGCACCCCTCTCTAAATTATCACGCTACGCCGACACGGCGAAACTTAACTTACGCACAAGATTTCTGAGACCTCTGACTAAGATCGTTATCGACTATTAAGTCGTAAATTTGAATATATTTTACTAAAAATAGTATTTCAATGGGCTGAATTCATGTGACGTCATAGTCACAAGATAATGATAACTACGTGTTTCTAGCCAATCAGGCTCAAAAACTCATGTGGCGTCATACTCACACGCGTTTTTTTCCAGCCAATCAGGTTATGCGTTTCATTGTTGCCAACTTCTGCTCTTTACACACAGAAACTTTCTCTAAAAAAGTACATATTTTTCAACAATAATGACGCACATAGGTATACAAAATGCGTTTGATTTTAAAATACATGCATAAAATAGATTTTTTTTTTTGAATTTTGAAATCTTTTTGAAGAAATTTTTCTTATAACATTTGATATTTGCTTATGGCATTTTACACAATTATGAAATTTGAAATTTGATCTAAGTTTGGGAAGTAGAGCAACGAGAGTACATTTAGTTTATTGTCTGTTTTGAATTCAATGGAGATCAAGTGTTTGTTTTCATCATGAGACCTTCACGAATTGAGCCTATTCTATTTTCATTCTAACAGGTTATGACAAATTTGTGTAAAACGTAAAGTTCAATTTATGTACGTATAGCTATTGTACAATGCAAAAATACATAAAATACTTACATATTGATAATATTATTGTTTAACTAATGTAGGTTCCTTCCTTTACGTTTTTTTCTTTTTGCTTTCATTTGTGTGAATGAGGGTAAGAAGACAAAAGCATATAAAATTTAATTATAAGATTTCAAATTGACTTTATAATAAAATTTGATTTGTCAGTAAAAGAACAACAAAGTTAATTAGTACATGCTACTTAATTTTAAATTATCCTTAAATCTTAAAAATAAAAAAAATGCAATAGAATTTTTTGAAAGCAAATTCTTTGAAACGCTAAATTCTTAATTTTTTCTGTTGAAATCAATTCCGAAAAAGCTTCGAAATTACACTCATGTCCATAAATTAAGGATAATTCAGAATCACACAGAAATTGAACTCTAAAATAAAAATTTCACCTGTAGAATTATCACACACATCTTGAAGAAGAATATGCAAATTACAGGAAACCACCAGATGGCGCGGATACTACGTCAAAATGACGAGAGTTTAAGAGGGGTATATAAGGAATGGTGGCAAAGAAGTAAAATTGTTCACAAGCGCTTCAAAAGCCTTTCAGTGCAAAAACCGCATAGTTATGGCACAAAGGAAGAATTTGGATGATTATTTAGGTGGTAGAATTATCGGATGACTGGAAAGTGGACGTACCCTGCTGGAAGTATCCGAGGAACTTGGAATCGCCCAGAGTGTCATCTCCAGGCTTTGGCAATGATTCCAAGATGATGGTAATGTGAGTAGATGTTGCAGCACAGGTCGCCCCCGAGTTACAACGCCGAATGAGGACCGGTATTTGGCAGTTACTGCCAAAAGAAACAGACGGAACACAGCATCAGACTTTTCTCATCAGCTCTCTTCAGCTACCGGTACGACAGTTTCAAGGCAGACCGTGTACAGACGCTTAGGGCACTTTGGTCTATATGCTCGTAGGCCTGTCAGATGTGTTCCCCTTATCGCAACTCACTGTCGCCTGCGATTAACCTGGAGTAGAAATCATACATTGTGGACACCGCAACAGTGGTCTTGTGTGATGTTTTCCGACGAGTCCAGGTTTAGTTTGCAGTCTGATTCTCGCCGGACTTTCATATGAAGAGAGCCAGGTACCCGTTACCACCAAGAGAACACAATTGAACGACACCGTTACGGTAATGCAGGATGGCTCGTTTGGGGAGGAATTATTCTTGGTTCCAGAACTGACCTGCATGTTCAGAGTGTAACGATGGCTGGCCACATCTATCCGGATGTCATTCTGGAACAACATGTACGTTGGTTTCGGGGCACCATGGGTGCTGAATTTCTGTTTATGGATGACAACGCCAGTCTTCTCCATGCAAACATTGTAGACGAATACCTTCAATCGGAGGATATCACCCGTATGGATTGGCCAGCATACTCACCGGACTTGAATCCAATAGAGAATGAGTGGGATATGCTTGGCCGACGAATTGCAGCCCGTCAACCCCCTCCCACCTTTCTACCGGGACTTCGGAGGGCATTGCTTGATGAGTGGTGTAATATTCCCCAAGATCAGATTGATAATTTGATACTCAGCATGCGTAGGCGTTGTAAGGCCTATATTGCATCGTCCGGGAGACATACTCCGTATTAACCATCATACTAACCATGTTATACTGTTTTTTGTAAATAGGTTCTTTTTTGAAATTTGCTCCAGGGAGTAAAAATCGCCATTTTTATTAATTATGTCAAACATATAGCATCTTTTTTGCTCTTTACCTTTTGTTTAATAAATAGACTTTACAAATAAGTCAACTTTGTTTTGCTTCTGTCTCTTTCTTTGCCTGAATTTCATTATCCTTAATTTATGGACATGAGTGTAGATTCAGAAATGCAAGTAATATCCAAAATAAAAATGAGCTCAATACTTCCATTTATATCATATTAAATTATTTAAATGCTTTGCTGTGCATTCAAAATGTTCAGTAAAAATATTCCTCGAGAATCCCTTTGAAAAAGTCTTCTCTCCCAGCAACTAAACGAGAAGCAATTAAGTTACAGTTGCAGAAAAAATATTATACTTTAGCACTTAAACATTCTTTCTGAATTTCTTTTAAAAGAATTTATGTTGAATGTGTTAAAAATTAAATTCTTTTTAGTTCTATACTATTTGCTTTTATATATATCCAGTCATAAAAAAGGAAAATGATAATTGCCTAGAATCAAATACGATTCGATGATATAGCAATGAAAAAAAAAACCCTGAAGGAATAAGGAAATAATTAACAAGTCAAAAAAGTAAGGTTAAAAAAATGCAAAATATTTTACAGCTGAGTTTTGCAGAAAAAGAATTTGAGACACACACAAAAACGGAAAATTCTGAGGGATTGAAAATATTTTTAGGAAGCATTTTTGAAGTACTTATACGAATGAATAAAAAAATTAAGTCATTTCAGTGCATATTTTTTTCTCAATTCGTTTGGTATCATACAAAATAAAATTTTGATAAAAAAACAAATTTCTATTAGTTCTGATTGGAACAAGTTGCTAGAAGGGTATATAGCCTTATTTTTGATTTACTTAAAATAATTCCAGAATTCGAGAAAATAGAATCCAGGAAAGAGTTCATATATATATATATACAATCACAAAATTTCAATAGCCCAACACGTCAACAAAAATAACAATTTTTTAAAATCATATTAAAAATTCTAAAGTTAACCAAGTGCAACTTCGGACTCAGGACCTAAAGGTGGGGTTAAACTAGTTTGATAGTTAGTTGTAACTTTGTAAAATAAAATAAAATATTAAAATTCATAAAAATCTCTAAAGTTTTTAAGTTAAATAACTAAAAAATTCGTCATCGCATTTTGAAAAATATAATGACATAAAAGAATATCAGAGTAGCCAAGTGCATAACAAAACTTAACTACTAAAATCAATAAAAACGTACCCATTAATAAACAGGTAATATCCAAAAGCACGATCAACGTTGCAGATTAGGGTCTTCAGACCCAGGATCCCGGGATTAAATTTTGGTCTGAATTATATTTTAAAATTTTTTTCTCATCAAAATTTTCGAAGAATTTTATTCTCAGAAAATATATACATATTTTCTTATGAAATATGTACGTAGAATTTTTTGTGCGCAATTCTAAATGCTATAAGTTTATATATATATATATATATATATATATATATATATGTATGAGATGCCCAGTGTTGCTAGGAATTTTGCTTACTTATTAAATGCTTCATTATGTTGTAGTTTTTGCGAACGGAGACAGAAGAGAGTACAGAGAGTCACAAGCACAGGTGACATTTGACCCAGGAGAGCGCCTGGGGTTTCTCTTCACGCCTGTGGCAACAGATACATCCATGTAAATAGCTAAATAAATGTTTTTTGTCATTGAGAAACGCTTGTCGCCACATCTTTTGTTGTAGATTCAGTTTACTGATTGTAAATGTGTTCTATTTCGAGAATCTAATTTTATATTGGACAGTAGTCGTGGCATAGTAGAGAAGACTTGATATTTGTAAACTTTTATTAGTTTCATGAACAGGAAATTGCAACAAGTCACACAAAAACTATTTCTAACAACAAAAAAAGCACATAAGTAAAAACAGCAGGGACAAACACATTTGTTGGCGAGTGGACAAAGCACAAAAAAAAGAGAGAGCAACCCACGGCTCCAAGCTTTTTATACTGGCGGCGACTCTTTTGTAACAGGAGTCGTGATTGGTTGAAAATGCCCGCGAGCAACTAGATTAAGATTAAGTTTATAACGGTCCTGTGCCAAAGAATTAGGAACTAATTTAACTGGGTAAAGTTAAAGAATTAGAAGAAGTCATTATAAATATACATATATATATGCAGCTCTGTCACATGTCCTTCTTCAATTAAATACTGTAAATTAATATTGGAACTGTCTGAAAAGCTTAAAGCTTCAAATCCCACAACATTACTAATAGCTCTTGAAATTGGATCTTCTATTTAAAATAAGGTAACATTTGAAATTGATTCACATTCTGATTCTATAACTGAATTAATTAGTAAACAAACATCATTAAGTGTAGCAGAAGAACTAGGTGAATTATCAAAGAGGAATATGCACCAAGAGAGGAATATGCTGTTAGATGATAGGCACTGTCATCAAAAATTCAAAAAGAAAAGTCTCTTTTTTGAAAAAGAAAGGAGATGTGTGATTATTCCTGGAAGGTGCGTACTCCTATTTATAATGATGACAAAAGCCACTAGTGTAGAGTCTGAACGACCATTTTGTTTGGTATGACAATTTGTAACAAAAATAAAAAGTGGTTTGAACGATGAAACGCCGAAAGAGCTGTGTTTTTTAAGCTAATTTACGGAAGAAGTTTAGTTTCAGTTTAATTATGCAATTTCAACTATGCTAATGTCTAAGTATTTTTAATAAACAGTCCAATCCTATAATCCCGCGATTGAAAACATATCATGGGATTGCAAACCCTAGTACACATGTGCATATAAATATACTAGGGCAATTCGGAAACTAACTGCCGTTTGGGCGCGGCTCTGGAAGTACGGTTCGGAGCGCCCTCAATCAAATTCTGGGTGAGTGATTTTGGGGTTTATTGGCGCAAGAGCCGATTTCGGCCATACTGCGACAATTATTTGTTTTAATATCTGTGGTCTAGATGGGAAGAGAAAGAAAGAATGAATTGAATGACAAGAAAGAGGGTCGAAAATTGAGAAGGATCACTAGGGTACCCCGGGTTCGTGAAGCCCGTGTTTACCAAAGACAGTAAACCCCGTGGGAAAAGGAAAATATCACTAGGGCACCTCGGGATTGTGACACCCGTACTCACCTAAAGAAGGTGAGCCCCCTGAAGGCAATCAAATTCTGGAGCAATCTCTAATTCAGTACGCTTCCAGTCGGTGAATGAGAGTGTTGCGGGGCCAAGAGTTTGCTAGCTATAGTGTGACAAAAAGTGCGTGCTTCCATAGAAAATCCCGCGAAATGTGAACTGCAAAGACTGATAATATTTCTTTGGGCCAAAAAAGAAAAAAAAATCTATCAGCAGAGGATATACATCGCAAATTGCGTGCTGTATACGGGCCAAACATTAGGAGTGAAGGTGTAGTGCGTCAATGGATATGCATTTTCAAGGACGAAAGAACAAAGATCCATGAGAGGAATCACGAAGTGGAACGCTGTCTGTAGTGAGTGCTGATTTCATCCGATTACCATCTAATCACTGCAATGAAGAAGTGGTTTGGGGGACAGCATTTCGTTGACGAAAAAGAACGTAAAAACGTTGCGTCACATAGGTTTAAATCGCTGGTGGCCTCTTTTTATACAGAAGGAATTGTTAAATTGGTAAAACGGTACGACAAGTGCTTGAACAATAGGGGAGACTATGCTGACAATTAGAGGAGAGTTGTACCTTTTGTATGTAAATAAATCCCCCCCCCCGTCATAGTTTGCTTTTGCAGCGATTCGGAGGTAATTTTCTGAATTGTCCTCGTACATTCCTAACTTATAAGCTCTTATTTTCAGAAGTTGAAAGTTATAATAAAAGAAAGACACAGATTAAGATAAACAAACAGAATAATAGCAACTTAACAGAGGTGGAAAAGAGAACCCACACGCTACAATGGATACCAGCCCATGTAAATATCTTCGATAATGAGAAAGCCGATGGACTTGCAAACGAATCCATATCTTGCCATCAATAAACTAACCTCACGACCCTTATCGACACCAATACAGATGCCAGCCGAAGGCTATTCAACAATAATTTTAAATATTCCATCCCAACTCTAAGTAGCAACCGTACAATAGCATCAATAATAACTAGACTTAGAACAAAGCACGTAAAAGGAATGAAAATCTCGATGGACAAATAAGTCACACAAATAACTGTCCAAACTGTCCTAATGTTCAACTCTCTCCACAACATATACTCAGCTGCTCAGCAATTTAAAACCAGGCTTTTCAAGATCAGCCCAGACTACCCAGAAGGTTTGATCTCCTCTGATAAAGCTGTTGAGGTTGCCGAAGTTGCCTTCGACAGCATCGAAGCGATCTTAAGCCTCTTTTTTTATTAATCATCACATCATGGACACGCCATCAACAACAGAGGTGGAAAGAAAATATAAATAGAATGTTGAGATGTAGATTGCTGTAATTGACGTACTTCATACTAAATCCTAGACATCTCCAATAATGGCTAAAAGTAATACAACTATCAACATCAATTTCCTATACTTAATTCATCCCCAAACACCCTTATGTGTATTAAATCATAAAATGTAACTTATTTTTATTCAATCCACATACTATTTTTTAAATTCACTGAAAAATGTCCAGTCAATAGAACAGTACGTCCGTAACTGAAATCATTCTAAGTGAATTCCCCAAAATAAAAGACAAGATCACGTTAAATTAACGTGAAAGTTAACTGTCTCAATTTTTACGAATTTGTATTCTCAAATAAAAAATCAAAACATCAGCGACTCTGTTATGATAATAAATTGTTTTTTGTGTTTGATTGTCACTCAATTATTTACTTGTAGTTTGTTATTGACATCTTATTGAATGTAACTTTTCTGTAATTGACTTCTCGAAAATAATCAGTAAACCCGATACACAACTTAATTAATCGCATTTTTTTTCGTCTTAAGCATCTTGTTACAAGATCGAAGAACTAAGTTTGTACAATTATTCAAAGAAAATCGATATGAAAGGATCAGTAACTAAACAGAGTTTGAAAATAAGAGGTCGGATGATAATTGTATAAATTGCCATACATTTTTCTGTCAGAATCGTGAAAAAAAAAACTTTCTTCAGTGGATGATTGAAACTAAATGATATAAAAAAATCCCCTTTTTTCTTTTAAATTCTTTTGAAGTAAAAGGTTTTTTGAAACTGATTTGGTCTACGAGTGTTACACTCCAGGCAGTGCTTGCTGTCGAGTGATATGGAAACCTAGATGGCGCCCTAGCTGTAACAAATTGTATGGAAAATAATTGTAAAGAACTGCTTTGAAATATATTTCAAATAAAGAATATATTGAAAGTAACCGTTAACTATCAATAATTAGCCTCAATATAACATATTAATAATTATATAATATAATATAATAATAATTACATATAATAATTTTTTTAAAACCAAAAGTAAACATATAATGTATAATAATAATTATTATTTTATTATAATTATATTATGTAAAAAATAATAAGGATCATATAGTATAATATAATTATTATATACAGGGTGTTTCATAAATGATGGGAGTAACTTTAAGAGGGGATAGTACACATCAAGACGAGTAATAGTAAATAGGAAACCAAGTGTCCCAAACGTCTTCCGAAGGAGAAAGGAGCCATCAAAGTTTAGGGTCCTAAATTTCAAATGATGATAAAAAACGGGAAAATGGATCGATTCATTTGCGGTTTTCACTAAAATCATTCTTTAAATTAGTATTTTCATTAAAAAAAGTTTTAAAGACAAAGTTAAAAAAATGCCGTTAGAGGGCGCTCTAGACTTTGGAGTACCGAACAACTACCTTTTACCAGTATTTTTTTTATTTTGTTAAATGTTTACAAAAGCTTAGATTTTAACTTGAATTTTGAGCGCAAAATTGAAACCATCGGGAGCGGTTAAGTGGCGCAAATGTAACCGCGTTTAGGGAGGAAAAATTGAAATGCTCGTATGTAATGATCAAAATAAAAAACGATAAAGCAAACTTTAAGAGGCGATAGTACAACATAAAAACAATCAACTTCGATTAGAAAATGCATGATTTGAATTCAAACGCAAACGTGCTAGAGCATCTTCAAATTTTATCCATGCAAGCGTTTTAGCTGCAAGATTCTGGAAGAAGAACATGAAATTGTGATATGGGGAAGAAGAAGAACGCATATGCAAATTGTTATTAAGATAAAAGCCATTGACCCGAGTGTGCAAGTGTAAATCACGGAACAAACGTAACGAAAGATGTTGCCCTTCACTAATCAAGAAAAGGCTGATATGCACTTCATCTACGGAACTGCAAATGGGAATAGTGCAGAGGCGCGACGATTATACGGAAAAAAGTTTCCCAACAGACGGTTGCCCAATGATAAAACATTTGTGCGCTTGCACAGACAGTTGTGTGAGACAGGATCCTTTTTTGGTGCACGTTCAAATGCAGGCTGTGCGAAGTCTAACAGAACGGTAGCCGTGGAAGAAAAAATTCTGGATATGGTGACTGATCATCCAAATACAAGCACGCGAGCAGTGGCTAGTCAAATTGAAGTATCACCCTCCACGACATGGCGAGTACTAAAGGATGAAAGTATGCATCCTTTTCATGTCCAACGAGTCCAGGAACTGACTGAAAGGGATTTTCCTCGTCGAATGGATTTTGCTCGCTGGTATCTGCAGAAGCACACCCTAAATCCCGATTTTGGTGCAACTGTGCTTTTTACAGATGAATGTACATTTACACGTGACGGTACATTTAACACCCACAATTCCCACCAATGGGCAGATGTAAATCCACATGCGTCTTCTACACATGCATATCAGCGATGATTTTCCATAAATGTTTGGGCAGGAATAATTGGTGACCATCTACTTGGACCTTATCTTCTGCCAGAACGCCTGGATGGAAAAAAATATCTTACCTTTCTGCAACAGGTGCTGCCGGAAATGATAACAGATGTTCCCCCTCGTATCCGGCGAGTAATGTGGTTCCAGCAGGATGGAGCACCAGCTCATTTTGCGCCAGAGGTGCGAAATTATCTAAACGCAACCTTTCCAAATCAATGGATTGGGCGAAGTGGTCCTGTCCCTTGGCCAGCGCGATCGCCCGATCTTTCATGCCTGGATTTCTTTTGTGGGGACACTTGAAGAGTCTTATGTATGAGACTCCTATCGAAACTGCAGAAGAACTCGTCGCCAGACTTTCGGCAGCTGCAGGAGAGGTGCGCGATACTCCTGGCGTGTTTCAGAGGGTTCGTGAATCCCTTCTTCGCCGTTGTACCGCATGCATCGCCTCTAATGGTCAGTGTTTCGAACAGATATTGTAATCATTTCTAATTAAACTTTTTTTTATAACGTAAATGTTCTTTGTTTCCTTTTTGTCTCTTAAAACGAAATCTGTTTCAGCGCCCTCTATCACCTTCGGGTTAAAATTACGAGTATGATTTCTTTGATGAATGTTACTTGTTTTGGTGTTGTACTATCGCCTCTTAAAGTTTGCTTTATCGTTTTTTATTTTGATCATTACATACGAGCATTTCAATTTTTCCTCCCTAAACGCGGTTACATTTGCGCCACTTAACCGCTCCCGATGGTTTCAATTTTGCGCTCAAAATTCAAGTTAAAATCTAAGCTTTTGTAAACATTTAACAAAATAAAAAAAATACTGGTAAAAGGTAGTTGTTCGGTACTCCAAAGTCTAGAGCGCCCTCTAACGGCATTTTTTTAACTTTGTCTTTAAAACTTTTTTTAATGAAAATACTAATTTAAAGAATGCTTTTAGTGAAAACCGCAAATGAATCGATCCATTTTCCCGTTTTTTATCATCATTTGAAATTTAGGACCCTAAACTTTGATGGCGCCTTTCTCCTTCGGAAGACGTTTGGGACACTTGGTTTCCTATTTACTATTACTCGTCTTGATGTGTACTATCACCCCTTAAAGTTACTCCCATCATTTATGAAACACCCTGTATAATAATAATTGAAAAAATTATATTATACTTTTAAAATAATGTTAAAATTAATCAAAATAATTGCTGATAACTTGCAATGTTCCAAAAAGGACTAGTTCCTTTGATAAATTTCATGAAATAAGGAGCTTTGAAAAATGCATTATTTAAAAGTAAAATGAAGTGGAATTGCGTGATTTATATCAGTAATGAAAAACACAGCCCTCATATTCTTTTTAAGAAATATCGTGGTACTCGCCAATGGCATCAGAAATATTTTCTTCCAAAATAGTCCGATATGCAACAGAAAACTGAAATAGTAGCTTGAAGAACAAGTACAATAAAAATGGTTACATTTTTAAGGAAACCAAATTAAAATCGCCTGAAATTAATAGGGTTACCGAGGAAAAAACAAAAAATAACTCTGATATGCGTTCTATCTTCATGGCAACCACATTACTACACGATAAAAATATCAAGGTAACTATATTGTAATGTTATATCGCCCATCCTTGGTGTACCTAAACATGGCACGTAGCACTTGTATATCAAACTAGCACCGCCCCCCCTTTTCAGTTTTTCAAATAAATCTAAAAAAAAAAAAGAATTACGATGTTTTAAGTGAATTTATTCTGCAATAACAATTTCTGGAACTGGAATCTCTGTAGAAGTGAACTTTAAATTCATTAATTAAAATTTTTGAAAATCTAACTACTTTTGTAAATTTGCAAATGCATTAACAAATTTAACAGATTTTTTTTCTATTATAGAATTCTGGGAACCCAGTCAACATGCATCTCATATGGGAAAAAAATGTCTTCGAATCCATTTTAAGACAATACAACTGATGATTAACCTCTTGCGTACTAGATTGCGCTTTGTAGCGTACTCTCAACTCCAGATTTCTACGTATATTGACTTTGATGTGTTAAAATGCACATTTCAGTTTTCCTTTTGACTTCACAAAGCTGCTCGTTCGTTCATGTTTTGTTTCGCTTTCTAAATATTATATAACTACTTTTGCTGTTTATTAACTTTCTTGTCAGTATGGCACCGTCGTTGGATTTCAACGAAAGGGATACTGAATCAGAATATTTACTGGAAGCTAATAAATACGACAGTAATTCTATAACGGATTTATCAATTTGTGATAAAGAAGTTGAAAAAATGGAACACAAAAAGGACAATGCACTTATGTAATGCATGTGGAAAAGTTTTTTGTTCAACGGAACATTTCGAACAATTTCTCACCGAGATCTGTAATTTTAATTCTAATTTTCCTATTTTTGTTATCCAGACATTCTGTAACTTAATTTTTGAATTTTACACAATATCGATAAAAGAAAATCTACCTTATAATGTTTTCTGTATACTGGTTATACTGTCTGTACATCTAAACTAGCCATGTATCCACATGAGGTTACAATGGGATTTTGTCCTATTCATAGTATGCATGCATCCACTAGTGATTACATGACACGTAAGGGGTTAATATGTATTACTATAATAGACATTGGGCGCGTGAGGATTACTTTACGTCGCACAAAAAGACAACACGAAAAGTATTGGCAATGAACCTCGTAATTTTGAACCAAGATCAAGCGACGATGATGACACCAAGTTGTCCTCTTCTCTCTAAACCACCACATAACGTCAACGAGAGAACTGTGCACACGACATTTTTAATTTGCATGAACCCCTTTACACTGAGCGAGTCTTCAATTGCACCAGGATTCGAACTCACGTCGCGCCAACCACGAGTTCGTGACCATGGCCCCTATGTAACAGTGGCCACACAATAATGTATAGAGGAAGCTATAAGTATCCCCTTATCACTATGAAATAATGTCTTTCAATCCCTCCAAATGTGTTAATGAGTTAAAACGGCAAACTTTTATTTATTTATTTATCCAACGCCCGTGCTTGGCTTCTTGGCCATTTGACGAAAAGCCTCCCGGTACCGACTGACGATGTCATCACCATCCATTTTGGCATGGTCACAGAGTGGGCAAGCCTCAGTAACCAAACCAAGCCAGTGGAGGTGTGTCATGTCCGGTGGTTAGGCGAAAGGGGGCAACAACCTCGGCTATCTCCAGGTGCCTCGGGATTGGACCCCCAGCGGCCAGTTTCCCAAGTCTTCCGAAGGCTTTTGGTATTTTGGGCCATGGTTGTATATTTGTCGATGTAAGTAGAAATGTTGCACTATGCTGTTCTGAGAGTCGAGACTTCCGGTTGAGAAGACTTGGCTCCCTGATTGGCTTTTTGGTCGGCCCTCTAATTGCTGGGGATCCCAACATGACTTGGGACCCACTGTAAGGCCACAGATTTTCTAATATAGATTGAGAACTCTTGAATTGATTATTGATTTTCAACTCATATGTGATTTTATTAGCATGCTCTCCGGTAGTAATATCTATAATGACTTAACTTAAACTTCCTGTGGGATGGATTAATATCAGACACATTTCTTTCAATGCCATTTTCCACGTGTAAATATTATACTATTTTGAAATCAGTATTGTTACATTTCTTCGTGATAGAGTTTAACTTCAGAGGTATCCTTAAAATATTTAATATTGATGGTATTTTAAGGTATAATTCTATTTTTACACTACTTATATTCTTTTATCTATTGCACCTAAAGAAAATAGGACCCAAACAATTAAAGCTTCTATTGTCAGACGAACCTGTAGTAGTACGTGGTTATCTTGCATAGTTCATTCAATCCATTTTTCCTGCAGTAGCACCTTAAGGTAACCGAATACTTGCGACAATTTTTTTTTTACAAAAAAATGGAGATATGGAAATTTTTTGAGGGTTTTAAGATTTATTTAGAAATTTTATGAAAAAAAAAAGGCTAAAATTAAGAAGAGAAAAAAAAAATTATTACTACTATGATGGGAAATTTTTTTTAAAAATTAAAAAAAGTAACATAAACGGCGCAAACTCTTTACAAAATGTTAATGAATAAATCTTCTTTTTTTTCAATTTTAATATATTACTTTGCTATTCCTTTTTAAAATGACCTTCGCGATAAGAAATATTTTAATTTTTACGAAAACGAGAGCAGTTTATCTTAATTATGACATGTAATTGCTTAAAAAAAGATATTATATTCACATAAAAGACTGTAAATTTTGAAATAAAACAGTAACTGATAAATCGGAAAGTTGAAACAATTCCACTGTTACACAGAACATTCACCAACAAATTTCAGCAAATTATTTTCAAAACTTTTTGAGCAATCGCTGTCCCCGTTTGAGCTTTTCGAAAAAAAAACACATTTCGAGTTAAACGCATCTTAAAGTTTGACGTCTTTATAAAGCTATTAAGTGTATAATATCTAGTGTAAAGTTATGGCATCTGGGGGGCTTTTACTAAAACACTTGTAGTTTTTGTTCCGGTGAATGGAAAATAAAAAACTTGGTATCATGATTTTAGGGTAGTCGGATACCTTAAAAAGTTTGCAGATGGAAGTTAATAATGTTGCGGTATTCATATTATAATAAGGAGCCACCTTAGTTCTCATAGATTTCGAATTATAGTTCTAGAATGAACAAGTGGGTTAGATTTACAGTTAACTTAATTAAATTATTTTCGAAGAATGGAATATTTGTTTCTTTGATGTAAGCAATTCACTGTGATGTTTAAAAATAGCTTGGACAGAAAAACGGGAGATGCTACACGTTGGACACAGCCGAGTCGAAAACTTTTCTTGAGAAGATATGAGGAAAGTAAAATGGGCTCGTTTAGGTGTCCTTTTTATGATACTGTGACATTATGATACCTGTCGCAAATAGCCTTTTGTATTGCTTAAGTACAACGCTTTTTCAAAATGTAGTATTTGTTGATACCAAATATAATCGATTTAGGTGACTGAAATACATTTTCTAATTGATCTACACCAATGTATTAGATTTTTGTACCTAATTATAATATTTTTTGTGCACAATTAAAGTTACACTAAAAGTCGCATATTTGATTGCTCACGACAAACTTCGACATTTCAAATCTAATAAGATAAAGATAATATTTGAGTTAGTTCCCTGTTCTTAATCATGCTATACAAAGACTCATGAATGTGACTGATTTTAGCATGCAACAATTACCATTAGTTTATTCTACAGGATTGGTGAAATCAGGACTAGGATTAAATACATGACGCGAGTTATGCTAGACATAAAGCTAGTTAATTTATCAATTGGATTACTTCATTCAAAGAGATGCGTTATATTAATCAAACTAATATAGCTCCCTGGATACATTGTACACGTTATGGTCTAATACCCTTGTTGTATCTACATACACATTTGTTGAATAATCCCCTCAGCAATTAGAAGGTGTGTGATGCTAATTGTTTCTTAAAACCTTTTTAAATCTGTGTAATATGTATTCCAATTATATCAAATTTAGTTAAAATAAGAATCTGTAGTGGACAGATCTTTGAACAGATATTATAATCGCTGGTTAAGCAGAATATATTGTATGAACTAAACTGTTATAATTGAATAAAAGTACACTCATGGACAAAAAAATTAGCGCCCCAAGAAGGATCCGTCAAAATGAAACGAAATTTTACATACGTAATGACCACTTTGATATAAGTAAATGATTTGAAAATCAAAGAAAAAGAATCATTTATTTCAGAGAAAAAGGCAAAAGAACGGATGATTTAATACCTTGTTGAACCCCCTCTAGCGCGAATGCACGATGTGATACGATCAGGCATTGAGGCATACAAGTTCTGTATGATGTCTTGAGACATTTCGTTCCATATTTGCTGTAACCTTGCCTCTAGTTCGTTCAAACTCGTGGAATGCCCAACTCGCCGTCCCAAATGATCCCAGATATGTTCTATTGGAGACAAATTTGAGGATCGGGCAGGCCAAGGAAGAGTAGTAACAGTGCTGAGACAGTGACACCCTTCCCGTGTGAGGCCGAGCATTGTCTTGTTAAAAAAAGGGCTCCTGGGAACCATTGCATGAGTGGCAACACATGTGGTTGCAGGATGTCATGGACATACCGCTGGACTGTCATGGTGCCACGTATTAATACTAGGGGGGACCATGCATTGTAAGCAACGGCACCCCATACCATCACACCAGCTGTAGGGTGGTGTGTCGCTGTAAAGCAAAGATCGGATTGAGGCGTTCACCACGGGATTTCCACACACGAACACAATTGTCATCACTGCTGAGATTGAATCTGGATTCTTCGCTAAAGACGACCTGGCTCCATTCTGCTGCAGTCCAGTTTCCTCGTGTGCGGCACCACTCCAAACGGAGGCGTCGATGGGTGGGCGTCAAGGGCAGCCAGCACACGTAAAGGGTGCAGCGATGCCAAATTCCTTTCAGCCAGGCGCCTTCGTATGGTTCAAGAAGACACAGGGGCCCCTAGTGAAGGTGCTACCTGTGCCTGGATGGCGGCCGATGAAGCAGTTGGCTGTACGCGTGCATTTCTTGCAATGTGGCGGTCTTCTCGACGACAGGTCGGTTGAGAGCGTCCTGAGCCTGATCTTCGAGTAAATGGCATCTCTCGGATCCACTGGTCCCAACACCTCCTCACAACACAGCCAGAGCGGCCTAATTGACGAGCTACTCTACTAGCTTACCACCCAGCTTCCATCATGCCGATGATTCTCTTTCTCTCAAACTGCGACAGCTGCTCCTATTGTCTTTGAAAATGGTGTAATGGCATGTGTACCTCAGCGTTTCCTTTGTAAACGATTGAGAACACTCAAATAAGCTTTGGTTACCTGTTTTATACTCCACGAAGAACGACGTTAAACGCCCTTTACCGGCTATACGTAATGCGCAATCACGCTGCATTTATAATCATTTGCGTATCTTCCCATGTACCTTCATGCCAAGTTTCGTTACAATCCCTCAATTATTTCTTGGTGAGCTAATTTTTTGTCCATGAGTGTATTTTCAGAAGTAGTTCACAAAAACACATAAAGAGATACATGAAACTCATTACACATTTGAGATTTTAAAATTAAATTAAAAACAATTTTGGGGCGAAAATTTTCAATATACATCTTTTTGTAAAAAATGTAACACCATGAAGGAGCTATCAGAATTAAACAAACAGAAAAGTAATAAACAAACGACATAGATCAACTTTTTTTAAAAACGCACATTCAGTCAATGATTCATATTGTAATTGATCCAAAGTTTTCTTTTAAAATCATTCTGTATCAGAAAATGTAGAAGATTGTGACAAGTAGAAAGTACCATGTGATAAGACTATATGCAATACTTTTAAGCTTTTATAATATTATAAATAATAATTTTGACGTTAAATATTAATTTTCCCAGACAATAAGAAATCGAGTGATTTTAAATAAATAGTCTTAGCTCTCTGAATATCTTGGCACATCTGGACACGTAGGTACTTATTTCTACATGAACTTTCTAGAATTTATATGAAAAATTGTTTGTTAATTTAAATCGTAATGCTAATCTATGCTAAATAATTAACTGTGTGCAAAAGTTTACTCTTAAATTTCAGAAATATGTAACTAACTTATATTGCACTCAATTTGTTAAAAAATATTCTTATTTGAACTAGAATTCAAAAGTGTTATTCCAATCATAATTTGTGAATTCTTATTCTTTCGTTCTTAATATCTTTTAATATTCATGGCAGAAAGTAGAAGGTAACGAAAGAGTTATTGAAGGTTTGTAATATTTTCCCAAGATTTACAAATTAATTTTAATGATATACGAAAACTTTTGGTATGTAAATTTCGTCTATGTGTCATGTTAGTCGTAACATCAGTTGTTCATATTTAACTGAGTTATTCATCACAGTTTATGTAGCCTTTATAAGATATTTGCAACATTACTTCCAAATTGCTCTTAGAATAAGAATCGTTTCAAGCGTAGTGAATCAAAAATAAACAGTAAAATGTTGGTAATTAAAATTCTTCCACTAATATAATTTAACTAGTTCAAAGGAGCTGCTTTTTTCAAATGTAGTGCCTTTATAAATATATATTGATATGGCCATACTATTCCGTAAAGTTTTATTAATAAATGTTCGAGGCATTCTATGAAACGGTTAACTGAAAATCCAACATAAATTTTAATTCGAAAGTTAGTTAGCAAATTTTTATATTTAATCATGTTTAAAGTTGATGCGTTGAATCACATAACCAGTTAAATAGTTTTCCGTCGTATCAGTAAAGTAGAAAACATTTGCAATATTGCATAACGTGATTAATAAAAACGCTACATTGTAAAATTTTAAAATTCATTAAAAGATTCATGGTTAATATACTTACAATGGAACCAAATTAGTTTTCATTCAAAATTCTGCAACTGAAAATTCTTTTACCAGAAGTTTCATAAATGGGGATAATATTTTTATACAAAAATTATACTATAAATGAAACCTTTTAAAAATTTTTTAATTCTTTTACAGTTGTAAATTAAAAATGCTTGCTAAATGAAAAGAAGTATATGATAGTATGTCGTAAATAAAGGATTGTACTGAAAATAGCTTTTGCTTAAAAATCATTTGAAAGGTTATATAGTACAAAGGTTATTGCGTTCGTGCTCGGAAGTATCTAATTTGGCGGTGGAGATAGATTTTCTATATTGGCATCTCAATTGATGAGTGCATCAATCTTCACATCATTTGAATTGGAGTTCTGACCGGTTGCCGACGTAGGGAGGAGATTCTCAGACCTATTGTAGTCCCTTACGCTGCAGCAGCTGGAGATGACTTCATATCCACGCACTACAATTGCCGGCCACATAGTGCTAATTTATTGAATGATTTTCTTCTCGAGGAAGGAATCTCACAAATGGAATGTCCAGAGTGTTCTCCGGACATGAACCAATACAGCATGTTTGGGACATTCTAGAGTTGCAGGTCACCTACCACCCCCACAAGCTCTCTTGGAACTGGAAAGGGTTCTTCTGGAGGAGTGGGAGAGAATACCCGGTTCTTCATTAATAGATTCAATGACTCCATGCTGCAAAGGTGTGTTCAAGGTTGCTGGCCATCCAGGGAAAGCACACTTTCTACTAAAAATGACTTTCTTTCAAGGAAACATCTTTTTTGTTCATTTTTCTCATAAGCACAAACTGTGTTTTTTCTTTTGTACACAAATGCTCAATAAAATGCACTTCCTTTGCCAAACGTGTGTCAATTTATCCTCATATAGCCTACCACGACTGTTAAGCATGTATCAGTCACTAAATAATTCCTCAGCCGAAAGATTTACCTAATTGTTTTGAGCAGTGTAAAATCGGTGTAAATCAAATATCACGAGAGCAGCTTGGACCTCATCCATATCACGACTTTTCTATTTTAAATGGCTAAATTCATGGGACGTAGTTGTCACATAATAATTGAAATCACATGTTTTCAGTCAATCAGTTCATAAATTGATGCGACACGTGATAAATGTGATCCCGCGTATCTAGCCAGATTGATCATGCGCTTTATTCGGTGTTGCCAACTTTTATTTCTTACGGAAACTTTTTCTGAAAAAGTATATATTTCTCAACAGTAATAATAACCGTAGGTAAACAAAATGCTCTTGATTTAAAAGCGCATCTATGATTCAATTTCTACTATTAGTTCACTCTCCCTCTCTATTTATATATATATATATATATATATATATCTTGTTCAAATTTTAATCGTTAATAAAATACATTTTAAAGCACTCAATTGAGCTGAAATTTAATACATATGATAATTTTGGATGACAAAGCAGTAATTTAATTATAATTAATTAAAATTAATTGATTAAAACTAGTTATTCAAAGAATTAGATATACAGCCACGTTGGGATCATTTTTGGCCACTTAGCGGCCATTTTAGCGACTTGTGTCAAAATTTGAAAAGGTTTTTTTTCTCACATTTTTAAAGCGCTCATTTGAGCTGAAATTTTCTAAACTTTATTGTTTTGGGTAACAATACGATAATTTAATTATAATTAATTAAAATTGACTAAAATTAATAATTTAAAGAATTACAGATGCAGTCATGTTGGCTTCATTTTTAGTGACTTGGGTCGAAATTCTTTAAAAGATTTTTTTCTCACGTTTCAAAGCCTTCAGTTAAAATGAAATTTTATATACCCGATTGTTTTGGATGACAAAACCATACTTTAATGATAATTAATAAAAATTGACTGTCACTTAATGTTGTGATTCTGTCATATGTATACTTATATTTATATTGATTAAAACTATTTAATAAAAAGTAAGAAAAATAATTTTTTTGTTGTTGTTGATCTAAGTAGAAATTGACATATAATTTTTTTATATTACTTGTTTTTTGATTTATTTGCTTTGTAAAACATTTCAATGAACCTTAATACTTGAACATCTTTATACAATTGCCAAAAATCAAATTTTATCGAAATTTTTAATAATAGAACAAAAGGTACAAATTCTAATGTCCGTTTTCAATGCAATGTAGAAGGAGTGATTGCATTTATCATGTGATGGTCATGAAGTTTGGTATATGGTATAACATATGGCCTTATATTACAATGTTAAGCACGTATTTTCTCTTTAATTAAAAGATAATCTATTACTCTTAATAAAACATAAATATATCCTTAAGGGAACAAGACGGCAAATGACAGGATTACAGATTTCGTCGTTGGCAGTTTTAATAAGAAACACCCGTTTTGTTCTCTTGTGATGAAAGGATTTCGTGTATTGTAGAAGCTGTCTCAGATCTCCTGGTGATCGATCTATAAGTTTCAAAAGACACATGGTGTGACAAGTAAAGTATTATATAAATATGATTTATTTTATTAAATATTTGTACAAAATATCGTTTTTTGATTGATTGGGCGTAATGTTCTTGAACTGGTTAGGAACGTATAAAAATAAAATAAGTTTGTTATAAAATATTTGATTGATAGAAGGATACAGGTTAAACAGCGTTTCTCAAAGTGTGAGGCGCGAGCAAATCGAAAAGTCGGAAATAAAAAGATTTAAAAAAAATATTAATGTACTGAAATGAAGCAAAAGAAAATACGTTCTGATACATTTACACTGATATAATACACTTATAATGTATTAGTATTGCAAAACGTATTTGGTAATTTCTTTATCAATACTGAATTAAGAACAAGTTTAATAATTACTAGTGACTTTCCTGGGATTGCGATTTACAAAATTTAATACTTCATACATTGTACGACAGTGCTTCTCAAATTTTCAATACTTCCGACCCAATTTTCAATCATAATTTTCATCGCGCCCCCTTCACACAATAAAAATATAGTGAGTACCAAAATAATGCCCTTTGATGTTAAAAGCTACAATTCGATTTTAATCGCAAGCTGTACAAATTATCAAGATGAGTATTAAATTCTGTATATGACAAGCCTATTGAATCATTCGTAATTTTTAAACTTGTTCTTAATTTAGTATTGATAAATTTATAAGTATATTGGGTCAGTGTAAATGTGTATTTTATTTTTTTTGTTTGAATAAATATTTTGTTTTTTGCTTCATTTCAGTAAATTTGTAATTTTTTAAATTGTTTTCGACTTTTCGATATGCTCGCGCCCCCCTCGTTGGGTTATCACGCCCCACAGTTTGAGAAGCGCTGTTGTACGGTTTATAATTAAATTCATATTGTAGATTTAGCGTCGTAGTACATTAATATTCGGAGCAGTGATGTAACTTACAACCCCGCAACTCCAGCGTTGCCGTGGGACCAGGATTTTAGGGGCTCTGAGCCTGACACGATAAGTTGTAATCCTTTGTAGGATCCAGTTTGGGGCCCAAAACATGAATTTGCCAGGACGGGGGGCCATAATATTCTCTTTTACTTCGCTGGTATGGAGGAGGAGGTGGGCGTAATGAAAATTATGTCTCGAAATTGGAACGGAAACATTGAAAGTTGAGAAGCACAGAGGTAAAAGCAATTTTATAGGTAAATATATATAAAAAATATTTTTCATTAATATATTTTAGGCATTACATTGGTTGATCATTAATTTTATATTCTAAATTATAAATTTATGATTGATTTCGTCTTATGTTTCTTCAAGGTTTTGATATATGACACGAGAAAGATAGCATGTATAACAATAATTGTATGTTTCATAAATGAGTGAAGCATGATTGCATATATCATGATAGAACACATATGATATTCAAATCTATGTTTTTGTACTAATTATTTCTCTTTCTATATAATTTTTTCTTCATGATGCTGTAATTCGTTTATTTATATATCAGGTATATTGGCAAAAATGGGTCGCAAAAAGTTGAATTTAACTTAAGGTATCCAACTAACCTAAAATTGTGAATTTTGCCAAAAATTGATATATTTTTTTTATGATTTTATTATATAAACCATCTTATTACCTTTAGAAAAATATCAAGTTTTTTTATTTTCCTTTGACTACAACAAAAGATGCAAGTGTTTTAGTAAAAGCAGATGTTGTTACTTTAAGCACTATGTCATACTTTGAAACGTGTTATACTCGAAATGTGTTTTTTTTTAATGCTCAAACGGGTACAGCGATTGCTCAAACAGTTATTAAATTAATTAACTGAAATTTTTTGTGTACGTTCTGTATAGTAGTTAAAGTGTTTTAGCCTCTTCAGTTTTTTAAATCACTGTTTTATTACAAAATTTACAGTCCGTTATGTGATTATAATCACTGTTTTTTTAAGTAATTTCATATAACTAATATGAAGTGCTGTAGTTTTTGTAAAAATTAAAATCTCTCTTATACTGAAGGTCTCTTTAAAACTGAATAACAAACATAGCCACTTATCAGAATTGGAAAATTAAAAATTTGTTCATAAACTTTTGGTACAGAAAGGGCCCCGTTTATGTTATTTTTTGTAAATGTTTGCCAATATTTCCCCATTTTAGTGATAATAATTTCTTTTTACATTCTTAATTTTAGCATATTTTTCTTAGAATGTACTAAACAAATCTAAAAACCACAAAATAATCCTACCTCCATTTTCTTTAAAAAAAAAGTTGTCACAAGTAGTTGGATACGTTAAGAGAGCCGACAAGAACGACTTTCCTTTCCTTCAGCGTATTTTCGAAAATTCCGTTTACGTTATATATATATAGAGAGAGAGATCGAGATGTTTTTGACTTCTTCCATAATTTCTATATGGTCATCAAGTTGCCTAAAATAGTCCTCAACACACATAGTCGTTGTCGCCAAAGTTGATGGCCAAAAATGATGCCAACTTGGCTGTATCGCCAATAATTTGCCAAGTTTCCATTGAAACGCCATTATAATGTAAGGGACTGCGTTGCTTGCGAATATTATATTTTTTTAAATTTATGCTGTTTTGCCATGCTATTTAGAAATATATGTATTGCCAATGAGCTGTATAATGGCACAAGAATGGCCGTGAAAAGTATTCAGAAGAATATACTGCAGATTATTCGGAGATAAGAAAAACGAAATTATATGTATACTTAGAATCACACTGGACACTTAAGGGGACTGGGATATGCTATTCGTAGTGAAACCTGTGCAATTCCCTTTAAGATTGGCATTTGCCATGGACATTACACACAAGGCCAGAGTTTTAAAAAAGTTGGTTTACGTGTAACATCAAAGGAAAGAATATTTACCCATGGACGATTGTATGTGGCTCTGTTTAGGTGCAGAAGCAAAGGATAAAAATTCAGCGCAATTTAGAGAAGAGGGTGATTAGGAACATTGTTTTGGAAGAGGTTCTAAGATGCGGTACAAATTTAGAATTACATAATACATGTAAATTAGTTTTATAGTTTGAGCAATGAGTTTGAGCCAGTTGCTTTATGGAAAAACTTCGAAAAAGTACCAAAAATGAAAATATTTTTTTCGTATAGTGACGAAAAATAATAATTAAGTATAATTTAATGAAAAGGTAGTCCATAAATAAGATATAATCGGTATGTGATTTTCTGGATTACCATTTGGTACTTACGTATTATCGCAACAATCGCCAACTGTATTAACAACTCGTCAATTTGGCAACCCCGAATTTCTATGAGTCACACGCGCTGAATGGGCAACCAGGTGCTTCGTTTCATGTAATGCGTCAATAGGTTGCGATAATACGTAAGAACCTTGCCGCTTAACATATAATGTTATCTAGACAACAAAAGCTCTTGTTTACACTTATATCAAAATTCTTGTTTTTTTCCCTTTTTCTCTTTCACTTAGCAATAATCTTTGCTAATTGCCCTTTAATACAATGATAATTTGAACAATTTTTTTAAAACTATTATTTAATAAATTATGCTTTAAAAAAGAAACGTACTCTTGAGGCTTAATTCTGTTCTTTAAATAATCCCGCCTAAGGTTCCGCTTTTCGCTAGTTTAATTATTAACATCTTGAGTCTCTAAAGATTATCTGAAGCAGCACTTCTTAGCTCATCTAACAAAGATGATAAATTCTCTGCGCCAGTGGCTCTCAAACTTTTTTTTTATGATTTTCAGTGTTATGCAATATTGATACGTGGAAGGCTTGAATCTGTCCCTTTAAAATATTCTGAATACGACCAAATTAAAAAAATTATTTCAAAATATTGTAAATTAAACGTAGCTTTATAACAGAAAGTTTGTGACGTCTTAAATACTTAATAGAATTATAAGAGCTTTTAAAGTGCATTTTTCTGGAGGATACCTAACGAGTTGTTCTATTTTTCGTACTTGAAGTTTTATTATATACCAGATTATGTAATAAAGAAAAAAATAATGCCCTGACTTTCTTTGTTACGACTTATGTTACACCTTTGTAACATAAGTTGTTTATGTTACACCGACCACTGGAATTTTCATAAATCATACGATCAATATTAATCTAAAACCGCGTTTCTAAATGATTTATTTGCATTGAATAAATTTACTTATAATAAGTAACAACTGAGCAAAACTACGTTTATTTCCAAATCCATGTAGTATACCTACTGTCTTAACATTTTACTCTCGCCACTTTGAAGCCAAAGCAATTTCATGTAAGCGTTGTATTGATTCCGAAAAGTAATTGAATCAGTGAAGGCAGCAATGTAAACCTTCATTACGTCAGGGTCATTCATTCCTCTAAGGTATTGTGTCGAACAATGTAGCCTATGAATATTATAAATATATTTTACTTTAATGCAATTAAAATAGCAGGGGTAGGGATTCTTCCCAATTAATTCGCGAGAGATTGTTCGAAGGTTTCAATCTCCTCACTGAGTTCAAAAATATTTTAAGGTGGAATGACTGTGAGGATTTCAGTAGCCATTAGCACACGATTTTATTCGGATTTATGTTTAAGGTATCCGACTACCCTAAAATTGTGAATTTTGCCAAAAGTTGACAAATTTGTTTACGATTTTATTTTATAGGCCGTGTTATTAGGATTATAAAAATATCAAGTTTATTTATTTCCGTTCACAAGAAGAAAAAAAAAAAACTACAAATGTTTTACTAAAAGCAGATGCTGTTACTGAAAGCAAGATGTCATACTTTAAAACGTGTTTCACTCAAAATGTATGTTTTTTTTTAAATGCTCAAACGGGGCCAGTGATTGCTAAAAATGTTTTGGAAATAATTAACTGAAATTTTTTTGTGTATGTTCTGTATAATAGTTAAAGTGTTTTAATGTTCAGTTTTTTCAATCACTGTTTTATTACAAAATTTACAGTCCGATAATGTTAATACAATCACTGGTTTTTTAAGCAATCTCATATAGTAACTAAGATTAAGGGCTCTCGTTTTTGTAAAAATTAAAATATCTCTCATCCTGAAGGTCATTTCAAAAATGAATAACATAGCAACACATCAGAATTGTAAAATTTAAAATTTGTTCATAAGCTTTTAGTACAGGATGGGCCACGTTTATGTTATTTTTCGTCAATTTTTCATTTCGTCATTTTTCTCATTTTAGTAATAATAATTTTCTTTTCTCTTCTTAATTTTAGCATATTTTTCTTAAAAAATGTACTAAACTAATCTAAAAACAACAGCAACAAAAAAAATCCCCATATCTCAATTTTTTTAAAAAAAAAGTTATCGCAAGTAGTCAGATACCTCAACAACTTATTGGATTATACCAATATACTAATTAAATAAATTAATTTGAAAAATATATTGATTTTGCATCATATAGTTTAAAAGAATGAAATCCCTCTGGAGGAATTTAAAAACGCATTTGCTTACGTTTGAATAAAATACTGTAAAAATAATGTATTAGGTTGGTGTGTAAGAAATGTCGGATTTTTTTTTTAAAGGGAATATATAAAACTGAATATTTTTTTTTTAAAAGCTGTTTTTTTAATCAAATTATGTTCCATTTGCTTCAATACAACTTTCTCAAAGAGATTTTAATGAATAAATGCTTAAAGAAATTTAGAACTTTAGAATCAGTTAACCTTGATATGGAAATTTTCATATCGTGTTCATTTTCATACAGTTAGCCGGTAAAAACTGTTCTAAATGTTTGAAAAAAATGAAAGTCGGTAGCCGGAAGAACCGGAAATGCTGTGCAATTTCACATTTTCATTTAATTTCCTAATTCTTTTGAACTGCGCTTGTGGGCAAGCGTTCTTGTGGAAAAGTATTTAAGCATGCCCATTAACAAGGTTCGAGTGTTTCATCAATGTATTTACAGTATAAGAAGTATAGTTGGATTTGTTTTCAACAATACAATCAGAGCATTTTTCACAGAAGTTTATGGCAGCGTTTCTCAAACTGTGGGCCCCCCCCCCAGGGGAGCGTGATAACTGTACGATGAGGGTGCGAATATATTGAAAAGTTGAAAAGAAAGACTATTTAAAAATTATTAATTTACTGAAAGTAAACAAACAAAGTACATTCTGACAGAAGAAAAAATTAAACTAACATTTACACTGAAATAGTGCACTTATAAATGTACTTATATATCAGTACTTCACAATTCACTTTTTTAAATTAATGTAACAATGCTAAGTCATGAACAAGTTTAGTAATTACCAGGGAACCCACGGGCTAGTTATAAATAAAATTATATGCAAAAATTAACTCTTATCTTGATAATTTGTTCGGGTAATAAATAATCCTTTAACAGCCGATTAAAAGTTGCGTGATTCGCTCTCCAAAGCCTCTGTACTCTGAAGAAAAAGGAATAAATTAGGAAGTCCTCCTTATAAAATTAAATCCATTACGAGCGAGTGAGTAAACACACACACACACACACACACACACACACAACACACACACAAACAAAAAACACACACACACACACAACACACACACACACACACACACACACACACACACACACACACACACACACCACACACACACACACCAACACACACACACACCACACACTTTCAAGGTTCTTTTATTGCATTCCAAAGCCTTCGGAATAATTTTATGGATAGCCGTGCACAGAAAGATCGTACTTCGAAAACACGTATATACACGTCTGAGGCATTTAAAACACTGGTTGAGCACGACTTATATGTACGCTGATAGCACTTGTTGAAGTCATATTGTGCTTTAGCGTCAACGTATAGCATAACTGAGTTCAATGCATTGTTATTTGTATGAAGGGGAGAGGCCGTAATGAAAATTAGGATTGAATATTTGGATGCCAATATTGAAAGTTTGAGAAGAACTGGTTTATGACATTCTATGCGGTTCATTTTGTAAGGAAAAATCAACAGGCTATAATTTTTCAAACTATCTCTGCACTTTTGGGTCATTAACAGTATTCTAACTGGTTTATACTGCTTACAGCTTTTACAGCAGGATTACAAAGCTTATACTCATCTAAGAAAATTACATGAATTTCCGTTGAATTCATATCCTTACAAATTCAAAACAAATAACAAAATGGAACACTTTTGGGAAAACCTTTGTTGAAATGTGACTCTGAAAATGGACAATACGACTTTGACTGAGATTAAGCTAAAAACAAAAGTATAACGAATACAGGGGGGAGGGACGAGGGTATCACGTAAAAAAATTATAGTTTAAAAAAACTAAAACAAAAAACGCGCTTTTACAGTTAATCGAACTAAAAAGTAAAAAAACAACAACTAAATATAAGAATAAATGATTAACGAGAATATTAATGTCATTATGGTAAAAGCGTGGGGTGCTCGATATCAATTGTTATAATTTCTTACAAGCTCTATTCCGAAATACAGAGTTAGCGTAAAAAGGTTGTACAAAGCATGATACTCTTTTACCAGAATGACATTAATTTTCTCGTTAATTATTTTATTATATAAATAATTTTTTTACTTTTTAGTTCGATTTACTATAAAAACGTGTTTAGTTTTTTTAAACTATAATAAATGTTTCATTTTTTATTTTGATCTACAATAAACGTTTTTAGTTTTTGAACTATCATTTATTTATTGATGAAAATGTATCTTATATGCGTCATTTTTAAAAATTTGGAATACCTATTGACATCCTATCAATGCATTGAAACGGCTTGGTTTACAAAATGTATGATCAGCCAACTAAAGAAAATCTGGAAGAGCTGATTTTAAATTATCTAATGCGGAAAAATTTGAAAAATCAATTGATATTTTTCAAAAAAAAAATCATTTATTTATATTAACCATGAACGGTTTCGCTTTAGGGTTGTAACTTAATCTTTTAGTCGCAAAACCTGGAAATGGGAAATCTTTAATCCTGATGATCCTGATCTGGACAATGGAACAAAACTATTAAATTATTATATTGACATTGGTTCTTGACAAATATGCAAAAGTTCGAATTAATCTGACCTTTTAAAGTGGGTAAAAATCAAGTTCAAAGTTTCCATTACATACAAGTGAAGCTAAAAAAGCATGTTAATAAATCCGACATTTCATATACACCAGCTTAATTCTTTAAATTCACATTTTTAAAGGAAAAATCATTATTTCGTTAATCATTTGCATTGTTTCGAGAATAAAATTTACTCAATATATTTAATAGATTTATTTGTTAATCGATTAATTGCGATATTTAAAATTTCCAATTTTTCATTACTTATTAAGACCTCAATAATGACGTTTACTTGACACTGGTTTTTTCTTTTGAAACACTGAAGGAAATATCTCGGTATTATACCATTTTATAAGAAAAAAAAATCCATTCCCAATATTGTCTTTATAATAATTGGAATTTTACTTTCCAAAACGACGATAATATAAATAAGGTAATCGAAAATATTCGAACAAGACAAATATGGTTTTCAATGGAATGAATGGAAAATAAATTAATTATTTGCTTAGCAGACTTCATGCATGAATTTTATAATGAAGTTTCATCAGAATTTTAAGTGAAACGTCCCTGCTGGGCATTAAACAATTTGGTAAAGTTAATTTGAATAATTAGCTCTGCTTAATACTATTATATTCAGCAGAGTTATTCCTTATTTGCTTATTAAGGCATTAATTTATTCTGCACTCAAGACAAACAATATAGGTTTCAAACAAAAAATATAAAATGAAAATCAATAAAAGAAAACCATTTTAAAAGCATGAAAATATATGTAATACATATTGATTGTAGTGATCCATGAGCGTGGAAATTCAATATAAAGTTCGCAATTCCTCTAATTATTGAAAAAAAGCTCCAAAGAATTTAAAAATTAGTGTCGGATGGATAAGAGAGGAAATCACAACTATTTTAAATCAGAGGTCTCAGGGGGTGTTAATTTTGTCTCAAGGGGTGAAAATATAAACAATTTCAAACAGGTATACTTCTTTTAAATTTAAATTAAATAATTCGAATCTGTTACATATTATTTACAAATAATTATGGTTTCAAAAAAGTACAAAATGTTTGAAATATAATCATAATTAAAAAATTATAAGCATATGCAAATAAGAAATAATTTTGTAATAAATATTAAGTAATTTTTGTGTTGTGCTCGCTATTTTCTAAAATAGTAGCCTTTGATGTATAAAAGTTTATAGAATTATAAAATGTATCACACTTTATAAACCCTAGTAATTTAAGATTAATATATCTTTTGTGTTTCAAAATATTTGAAATATATGGAAATTTCTTTAAAATTTTTTGAAAATATAATTTTTTTATTTAAAAAAAAATATAATTTTTTATTATATTTATTTAAAAATACTACGTTGTAATAAGGAAACATTTAACTTTATAAATCAACCTATTGTTAGTAATTAAAGCTATTACATTAGAAAAAAGCATGCGCAACGTAAAACTTAATTAATATTTCTTATAAAAATATTTCTTATTTTCATATTCTTATAATTTTTAAAATTAGGATTATATTTTAAACATTTTACATTTTTCTAAAGCCCCATTCCTTTATAAATAATGTGTAAAAGATTCGAATTATTTAATTTTAATTTCAAAGGGTTATATGTGTTTGAATATAGTTTATATTTTTAGCTCTCTAAAGAAAGTTAACACCTCTGAGACTTCTTAAATGTAAAATTGGATAGATGGCTCTTCAAATCATCTGATAGAGTGAGTGAGAGGATATTAACGTCGCACTGATTAGCAACACGAGGGCTTTTGGCAACGGTCCGCGTAATTTTGAACCATGGTCAAGTGACGCGGACGACACCTGAGCGGGCAGCCCCTCTCCTAACTACCACACCACACCAACGGGAGGGCGTTTGAGCTCTCGATAGATTTAACGTGCGTCGCTCTCCTACACGGCGGATCTTTAGTGGTACTAGGACACGCTAGCCATGATCCGATGCCTAGACCACTCGGTCACCGCGGCCGCTCAAATCATCTGAGTAGTTGATTTGAGTCTGTTTTAGACTGTAGAATCAGATATGTAATGCCCTGTGTACTGTGCGTATGTCTCTTGCGGCGTCCAAGTAAATATATACAATGTGTTAAAAGATAGACGAAACTATTGAAATAAGATAACATATAAAATAGATATAATTGCCTATACGGTCAAATTGAATTACGGAAAGGATTTAATAAGTGTAACACCAACAAAATATAAAAAAAAAAAAATAACTTCAACTTTTTTAACAATGAGAAAGTTTTTCTTAAAACTTTCTAAGCAGTTCTTAGAAAAGACAATGGGATCATGTACCAAGGAGTTAATAATTTTCCTATGGAATAAATCAGAAAAAATATTTGTTAATATAATACTATAAATCAAAGCTTTCCGCATTTTATGGAATTTAAAAATGACTAATATATTTACTTCATCTGTTTCAAATAGGGATGCGGATCAGTATTTTTACTATTTTCAGACCTAATACATTCTTCGGGAGCTGGCATCACTTTTTAGTGTGGCACCACATAGGTGGATACCAATTGCCTTAATATAATTTTGATACCCAGTTTTCTCCTCTGGGGGAGGCACTTGAGTCTTGAATTTACGAAATTGTGTACCAGAAACTTAATTTTGCTGAGAACATTCAAGTCAAACAAGAACTCTATTGATCTTTAACATATCGCATTATCATACGCCATGGACGATTACGATTTTTCAATTCCTACTATTAGTTCACTCTCTCACTATATTTATTTATATACATATTTATCTTGTTCAAATTTTCAAGCTTTCATAAAATGCATTTTAAAGCACTCAAATGAGCAGAAATTTTATATACACGATTATTTTGGATGGCAATGCAGTAATTTAATTATAATTAATAAAAATTAATTGAATAAAACTACTTATTCAAAGAATTATAAATACAGCCTCGTAGGCATCATTTTTGGCGATTTGTCTCAAAACTTGAAAAGGTTTTTTTTCTCGCATTTTAAAGCGCTCATTTGAGCGGAAATTTTCCATATACTATTATTTTGGGTAACAATACGATAATTTAATTATAGTTAATTAAAATTAATTTACTGAAATTAATTATTTAGAGAATTACATATACAACCACGTTGGCTTCATTTTTTTGCGACTTGGGTCAAAACTTTAAAATATTTTTTTTCTCTCACGTTTCAAAGCATTCAGTTGAACTGAATTTTTATATACACGATTGTTTTGGATGACATTACGGTACTTTAATGACAATTAATAAAAATTAATTGTCATTTAATGTTCTGATTCTCTCATATGTATATACAAATTTATATTTATTGTAACTGTTTAATGGAAGTAACTAAAATAATTTTATTTTGTTGATCTAAGTAGGAATTGACTTAGAAATTTTTTTTGATATTACTTGTTCTGCTTCATGACTTGCGCCACGGTTGAACACGCAAACTTGGGTGTACAAGGCCAAAGCCTAAGCAACTAAACCTAAGCCACCCAGCCGACATAAATCATGGTAAAAGTATATATTTGTTTTGAAAGACGCGGAAATAATCTTTTGGAAAGAAAACCAGCAGTGAATCTCCCCCCCCCCCCACAGCAAATATTTTTAATAATATTTCATGAATGCGAACATTCGAATTCGAATGAATGCGAACATTTCATTTTAGTAGCTATGGTGTATGGGTAATACAATTTTAACAGAGGGCGTTTCGAATAAACTGAAATGCCTGTATATAAAGCAAAGAAATTGGAAGAAAAGTAATTAAAAAGCAGCTCATGCAAAACATAATTATTGGGGGGGGGGACAATAGAAAAGTAGAAGTTATGGTTTTAATTTTCAAATTAGGGTTTTTTTTACTTAGATTCCACAGTATAATTGAAATTTTATATTTGCTGGAGAGTGAGAGAGAGAAGGAAAGTTAAATCAAGTAAAGAATGAAAGTCAAAAGAATTTTTCAAACCAAAGCATCTATACTACTAAGTCCTAATATTATTTGTGTAGGCTTTTTTTTTTGTAATAAGAAGAATTCAAGCTTCCTTCCTAAAAATAAAAAAAAAAATAAAAAAAGCTGTAGGTTATTCATAATTTTTTCAAAGATTCCGAAACGCTATTATAAAAAAACACTAAGACGTATACATCAAAAATGAACATTGGAAAGAATATAGAAGCACACAATTGAAGTATTATTGACAGACGTTACAGGTGTTCTACATAAGAAAACTTGGATTCACAGCATACTTTCATGAGATAGTCAAGTTCCTGCCACACTCCACTTAGCATGGTAATATCAAAGCTATTAACAGCTCATGTTATCCTTTCATGAAATTCTGCAACATGACACCGCAAAGGGGGCACAAAACCTTGGTCATATGTATGAAACTAAGTTTCTGGATATCACGGATAACATAAAAATGTTCACATATGCTGTCAATAACGTTGATATTACCATGTTGAGTAGATTGGGGAAATAACTGGACTATATCGCATTAAGGTTCCCGACTACCCAAAATTGGGAATTTGGCCTTATTTGACAAATTTATTTTATGATTTTGATTTACAGGCCATCCTTTTAGCTTTATAAAAACACCAAGTTTATTATTTTCCGTTCACTAGAACAAAAACTACAAGTGTTTTAGTAAAAGCAGATGCCATTACTTTAAGCAAGATGTCATACTTTAAAACGCGTTTTACTCGAAATGTGTTTTTTTTTTAAATACTCAAACAGGGTCAACGATTGCTCAAAAACCGGGGTGGGCATTACGTCGATCGCGATCGACCGGTGGACCACCAAGATATTTGGGGGTGAACGCCTAAAAATTTTACCAGTTAATAATTATATACGGAAAATTAAAGATTGGTTGTCAGTACGCAGACTAAGCCTTCACGAAAAGCTGACTTTAGATAAAAATATTATATTTTTTTTATGTATTTTGAATTTTTCATAATAAATGTATCATTTGATATTATTATATTTGGGGCTATAATTATTAAGTTTGTATCGCGTTTTGCTTTAAACGTTGTTTTAAAAGTGTTGTTTTTTCTCTTTCAGTTCTGTAGGTAAGTACATATTCCGTACTGATGATTAAGTTATAAGTAATAACCTCTTTTCCTTACCTCATCACACCTACGACATTGGTAATTAGCGTACACAAGAATTTTTAAAGGGAAGGGGGTCGACGGTTGAACGTCTACCGTTCTCATATCATACTTCAATACGCAGCCAAACATATTTTTTTTTGATTTTTCGATTGTCGGAAACAAAAAATAGTAAAAAAAATAAATTACTGAATAAATAATTAACATAAATCAATAAAAAAAATTACTAATATGAAATACTTAATTACATTTTACGTACTATATACATGGGACTATAATGAATCGGAAGAAAATGAAGGGTTATGAGAGGGAGGATCCGTACCCTTGGACCCCTCCCCCGCCTTTGTGTGCGCCATTGACACTGGGTGGACCGCAACTTCTTGAAAATATCAGTAGTCCGCACGCTGGAAAAGTCTGCCCACCCCTGACAAAAAGTTTTGAAAAGAATTAACTGAAATGTTTTGTGTAAGTTCTGCATAATACTGGAAGTGTTTTAACCTTCAGATTTATCAATTACTTTTGTTATTACAAAATTTACAGCCACTTATGTGAATATAGTCACTGTTTTTTAAGAAATTCCATATAATAACAAAGATCATGTGCTCTTGTTTTTGTAAAAATTAAAATATCTCTTATCCTGAAAGTCATTTCAGAAATGAATAGCAAAACAACTCATCAAAATTGAAAATTTGTTTATAAACCTTTTGTACAGAATGGGACCCATCTATGTAATTTTTTTTATAAATTTTTACCCATTTTTTCTCATTTGAGTAATAAAAATTTCATTTTCTCTTCTTAATTTCAGCATATTTTTCTTAAAATGTACAAAGCAAATCTAAAAAAAAAAAAAAAAAATAAAAAAAAAATCCATATATTTCCAATTTTTTAAGAAAAAGTTGTCGCAAGTAGTCGGATACCTTAATGTTTGCTGTTTAAGCAAGGTTTCCCACATAGAACAACTGTAAAGTACGTAATTAAAAATTAAAATGTTTCTCTGTTCTTTCAAATGGTCTTTTTTACAGTATTCATCGTAGTTTTGAAACAATAGTGCTTCAAAACGTGGGAGGGAATTATGAATAAGTCATTATTTTGGTTTTATTTTTTTCATATCTCGCATATCATTTTTACTATTCCATATCTATATTTATACTCCATTGCTATTGATATGCAAGCAATGATTCTGATTTATTATTAGCAAATGTTAACAGTTATAAAATTGAAATTGATCTAAGCCAATCCATTGGCTTTCGGAGCATATTATAATTATTGTTTACGATTCAAATGAGTTGAATATATGTATAATTAATTCGTTTATATTTATGAAAATTTATATTTCTTGTATGTTTACAACTTTCCCATTCCTAACATCAACCAGTCACACGTTAGTCCATACACTACAGAGAGATACTTTTTACGCGAAAACGCTCAAGGTGAAATAATGCAACGATTTCTTCGAACTACTATATACTTTCATACATTTTGTTTTCTCTTAACACGAAACGAAAATCGATTTCTACGAAAAGATTTCCCTTCTGAGAATGAACAAAATACGGAAAACACAAGCCACGCAAGTTTGTCAAAGGGATAATTCATTGCTGTAGATGTTGACAACGTGTGTGCAGCCATTGTTATGGCCGACAAAGGCATTTTAGAGTTCAATTAAAGCTTAAAAAATGTCATTGATGCAAATTCCAACGACGAAAATTAAATGAAAATGCAGTTCCTGTTCCCACGTCATTCGAAATGAAAAATATTATAAGAAAGTGTGCCCAGTTATTTAGACTCACACATCAATGGTAAAATGAATAACAAAATGGAGGACAACGAAAAGTTTTGTTAAAAGTTTGAGGGTGGGGAGAAACCCTCCCCCCCCACATATATACATATATGATCATTTACCTAAAACTCAATAAACGTTTTGTTTTTCCAAAACCTTGAACATTTTACTTTAAGTTTCATTGTGAATGTTTTTGTTTAATTTGTTTTCATTAAAAACATGCATACATACATATATATCTATATAAATAAAATGTATTATAACAAAATTAACTTTGTTGAATGCATGATTTTTCTTTACAATATCTTTTAACACGAAACAATATTTCAGGCCCTTCAGTTTTGTGGTAAACGATTTGCACTGTACTTCATACTTCATGCATACTTCATTTTCATATTTAATGCATGCTTCATTTTCATATTTCATGCATACTTCATTTTCATATTTCATGCATACTTTATTTTCAGTAAGAAAAATACTACACTACATTCATCTGCACTGCAGTGAAAATCACCGAACAAATCTGTTACGGCGTTTTGATAGTACTCCAATAGTTTTGATGGTTAGATTCTTTAACTTTGGCGAAGTAGGATATAAAAGCTCGTGTCTGTAACTAAATAGGAACTGACAACAGTCATCGCCATTTTGTAGAAATGAAAATAGATTACTGAACCTTTTCCTACTGTCGAGAGTTGCTGGAGAAATATTACTCAGCTTTCTCTCGAGGGAAGCGTGGCAATGCATTTAAGACGTGGCGGATGGGGAATAATTGAAAAGCACGTTAGGTTGACAAGGAGATGAAAGATAGTTAGGTTATAAAGATTTATAAAGTGAATTTTCGGTGCTGAGTATATAAATCTCGTAAAAAATATTTTTTCGCAAGGTCAACCATAAGATGGAGAACCTCTAATTTTACTCACAATCGCAGAATTGCTTTTAATGAAAGATTTTATAGTATCATTTGTATGGTAAAAATTTGAATTTCAATATGTAATAAATCTCGGAATTGGCAGAAACTATAATATTTAACATTGTTTACTATTCGAAAATTTATATTTATTTACAGTGATTGGCGTATGCATAGCTTAAACACAGAAAAGTTTTAAAAAATTGTAAAAGCTTCAAAAAAAAATCTAGGCATTATTGAGAAAGTTAGAGGTTTACTTCCATGATATGCAAATTTTTGGTAGCGAGACGAAAGGAAAAGAACTTTCATTTGGGTCAATACAATTTATAACAAAGCACAATAAAGATTTAAAAATTAAACGCATATATTGAATATATTTTTTTAAAAAAAATGGTGAATGAAACTTTTGCCACATTATTTAGATAGTTATTTTATTTAGCAAATACATTCCCAAAGTTATCGTACTGAGAGAAAAACTAGCCGTAAGATTCAGCTTAAGAATGCTATTTGTAAAGATTACATTTGTATCAATTACAAAATATTTTTTTTAATAAAACCCCCAGAATTTTTAAGTTATTGTATTCAAAATTAAGTCAGTGTTACTTCTATGACGGGTGGAGAAATAAGTAATAGAAAAAAAAAAAAAACAGCCTTCTTTTAGATTTTATTCACGAACGCCGTTAAATAAAAGTTGTAAGTGTAGTTCACTTACCAGGTGTATGTATAAGTATTTTTCGGTTCAACTAAGTACCAGCGTATTAGTTTGACACATACATCATTTTGTTCATCTGGCATTAAACTACAAACACACTCAAGTTGAGTGCACCAAAAACTAGTGTCTTTGTTTCATCGTTCAGCGATCATTTCGAATTTTGTGAATGAAAAAGAACATTTGCAGCACGCGTTGCTTTTCTTATTTAATCAAAATAAAAAAGGCTGTTGAAAGTCATCGTTTTCTGGTAGAAACATATGGTGAACAAACTCCATCGATTAGAACATATGAGACATGGTTTCAACAATTTAAAAGTGATTTCAATCTGAAAGACAGTGAGTGCACTGGGAGGCCAGGAATGTGCGAAAACGAGCAATTGCAGGAGTTATTGGATGATACCCAACTTAAACTCAACAGCAGTGGGCTCAATTCATGTGACGCCATAGTCACATGATAATGATACCCACGTGTTTTTTAGCCAATCAGTTCAAGATCTCATGTGACGCCATAGACACACGATAAAAGCAATCATGTGTTTCCAGCTAATCCAGAAACTTTCTCTTAAAAAATACAAATTTGTCAACAACAATAATGCTCTTAGGTAGACAAAATGCATTTTATTTAAAAATACATGCATAAAATAAGATTTTTAAAAAAAAAATTTTAAAATGTATTGGAGAATTTTTTTTATAACACTTGAACATTTTTACCCAATTATAAAATGTGAAATTTCACCCAAGTTTCACAAATAGAGTAACAAGTGCAATTAGTTTGATGTCTGTTTTGAATTCAATGGAGAACACGTGTTTGTTTTTATCACGTGATCGTCATGAATTGAGTCCATTGGCAAAAACATTAAATGTGCCACAATAAACAATCAACAGAAGTTTACGAGCAGTGGAGATCAATAAACAGGGTAAATGGGTCCTACACGAATTTGAATGAACGTTAAAAGGAAAATCCCAAAGTTACTTGTGAAATGCTGCTTCAACGCCTAGAAAGAAAATCATTTTTATATCGAACTGAGACGGGTGACGAAAATTGGATTTATTTTAAAAACCCGAAATAGAAAAAATCGTGGTTTTCACCTGGAGAAGCCGTTTCTTCAACTCCAAGGCCTAATCGCTTCGGCAAAAAGACCATGCTTTGTGCCTGGTGGGACCAGAGCGATATTGTGTATTATGAAGCTCGATGAGACTGTTCAAGCTCAACGCTATCGTCATCAAATGATTAATTTAAATCACTCATTGATTGAAAGATGACCGGAATAGGCCAGAAGCTATGTGAAAATGATTTTGTTAAAAGACAATGTGCCGTCTCATACACCAAAACCAGTGAAAGATAACTTGAAATCGCTTGGATGAGACATAATTCCACACCATACATATTCTTCAGACCTGGTACCATCTGACTATCCCCTCTTCGCATCAATAGGTCCCGCGTTCGCAGAGCAGTATTTCAGCAATTTCGAAGAAATTGGAAAATGACTCGAAGAATAGTTTGTCGCAAAAGACAAGCAATATTTCTGGCAAGGTTTTCATAAACTACCTTGCGACGGATCTATACTCGACCTTATCACTAATCCTCTTGGAGAAGCTTTGGGGCTAGCTTTCGCGTTAAATCACAGCTATCCCTCAAGAATAAATCTTGATATTTAAATTAGTTTTACTATATAAAGTCAAGGTTTTGTAAATGTAAGATAGAAGGAGCAGAACTGTTGCTCTGATTTTTAAGTGAGATTTATTTCATTATCACAACGTGAGTAGAGGAAGGAGTTTATCACAAAAATAACTTAGAGGATTAAAGTTTAAGAATCTAAGATAGATTGAATTGGAGTAAATTAAACAGATCATTTGCTCTTGTTTACTTAGAGTTGTTCACTTCGAATAGATTGGTCTCTTCTTGTATCACTGCTAGGGTCTTCTCTTGTAGTTTCACTTGTGGTTGATTGGTGTGTTTGAATAGTAATAAAGTAATAGTTATTATGGAAGTTTATGGTGATGCTTTGTTTCCCCCCACACCCTTAGGTAGGCAAGACGGTGAAGGAGCGGCTCCAAATAGGTCGCGCTCACAACCTGAAAGATGGGTGAAATGTGTAGAAGCTAATGGTTAATATTTTGAATAAAAAAAATTACTTTCCCTTGAAAATTATATGTTATCTTTACTAAAAAACCAGAAAAAACTTGTGCTTACATCTAATAGTTCGCTGCTCTTTACTGTATAAACAAACTCTTGGAAATGAATGTTTGTTCACCGGAAAAGGAGAATAATTTTAAAACAAAATATAAAAGCAGACAGAGTGGGAAAATTAAACTTAAGACTGAACATTAAGAACAAATATACAGCCATGTACAAGTATTTTTCATAAAAATGTAAAAACTAAGTATCTGAAGAGGTGTTTATGAGCATTAAACTATTCTTTGATCAGTTTAATGTGACTGTATTCCCAGAAGTAGTTTATTTTTAAAAATTAAAATTGATTTCTTTTTTTCTTTGTCTTACAGCACTATGAATAAGAGAAAATTCCATTAAGAATAACTAGAATAACACTTAGACTTGAAACACATCAAATAGTATTTATCCGCTAAAAAAATTCATTGTTACTTCATGTTTTATCCCCCCCCCCTATTTTAACGTATTTACTAGGCGGTAAGATATGAGATAGTTTATCTCTCATGATTGTTTTTCAACGATAATTCCCCCCCCCCTACAATTTCAATGGATTTTACTAACAAATATGGGAAAAAAATTAAGCAACAAAGAATCGGGAAAAACTAATGGCGATGCGTTGCAAAATAAAATGCAAAAGTCGCCACCTTGGCGTCAAAACTGCAGAGTATAGCTTCAATAGAAAAGTAATGCTCTAATTAAGAAATTAGGTTCTACTGTGGATATCTGAAAAACGTACAGTCCCGTCTCAGAGGCTAAGGTTTTTATTCCATTAAAACTTTTTTCACATGAAAAGACTGTTTTTTTTTTAAATTTTAAAATATAGTGTAGCCCAGCTGCTTGCCAGACTACGTAAGAAAGTTTGGAAAATATAACACCGATTTAGGTTTCAAGGTCCTCGTTTGGCCCTAAATGACGAGATCAATATCATTAATCCTTAAAATAGATCGATAATATAGCATTAACCTTACTTATGAAGTCTTTTTTTCAGACAAAAATGTAAGGGTATTTTATTTCTTAGATTTTAGAAAGTAAAAACAATAAGGAGCCTTATTGAACTTTTTAGTTATAAGTCCTTTATTTATTACAATTATAAATTTTATCTTAAGCCTTTTTTACCTCTTTAAGTCATTTCTAGGAGCTTATGGCCATTTAAAGGGATTTTTATTTCGTATCTTTTATAGATAAACAGGAAAAAATGCTTAGAGAAAAAAATCCCTTGCTTCGTTTTTCAAGCTATCAACAATATATTAAATATGCTAAAAAGGAATATAGAAAAGTTAATTGATCTCAAATTTTGAAAGAAAAAAAGAATTCATCAGTGGAAAATAAAACTGATAATTTTAAACATTAAATGTTTTAGTATTTAAATTACTTTTGCAGGCATCGATTTTCACAATTAACTTTAATGTTTAAGATGTGGCTTGTCGGTTATTTCTATTTAGAGGATTGAAATACAGTCATATATCTATTAAATGAAATCGCTAAATCCTGAAAAAAAGTTCGTTACGTGGAAAGTTCCTTAAATAGAAATTAATCTTTTAATATACTTCACAAACAAAGAAAAACAAGTTTTTAAAATTCATAAACACTATACAGGGTTAAGAATGAATGATTCGATTACAAAATTTAATATTTCCCAGGTGAATATGTGTGACGGATCTATCAGCGTCCTTCCTTTAACATAACCCTCTTGGGAAATCTTTGGTCTATCAATTCGAGTTTATTCATAGCCAAACCTCTGAAGAAGAAAACCTGATTATTCAGAATAAGTCGGATATATATAGTCTAAGTTTTCAAGCTAATCAGAGAGTATGTGAGGAGAAGGATAGATTGCTACTGATCAGGTATTATACTATTTTAGTGCGTATTTCAGAGATTCAATTGTTGAATGAATTAAAATGACGATTGGTCACTAAAGCTGAATTATTGCTCAGATGATTAGGATAGTAGATTTGATCCTGATATATAAGAGGGTCGTTATTTAAAGTCTTCTCATAATTCGCGTATCTTGTTATTTAATCCACATATTGCTTAGATTGCGAACATCTCTTCTCGTTTAAATTATTTGAATTGTCTTGATATATTTTGTATTCAATAAATAGATTCATTCGTAGATATGGCTAGTCATCCTTCCCTTCCACCCACAGCTCTAAACCGGACTGAAAGAATATATCAGTCCTTACAAATAAGCAGAAAATTATACTTAACCCGGCATCACTCGCGTGTAAAAAACAACCTAAATTTCTCGCGCAGGGTGTGTCATATCCAAGGGTGTTTACATTGTGTTTTTACCGGAAAATTTGTTTACAAAGGTTAAAAAGAAAAAAAAGTAGGAAGTAAAACATGTTTATTACATTTTTGTTTACGTCAATTTAGTTTTTTTGTTCTTTTTATAAGGGCTTTCAGTGCATTGTTAATTCACTCCTTTAATCGCATCGTGAGTGAATGCGATGAATTTTTTTTTAAATCTGCATTTTTTTCAAACTAAACATATAAGTGTAAACTTCTTTATCCTTTAAATTTAAAAATTTTGGAATTCATTTTTTTTTTATTTTCTCTTATTTTTTTTTTAGCAATAGTTTTTTTTTCTTTTCAAAAGTTCATCTGAAAGTGGATAAAATGTGTACCAGTTATCTGCCTTTAAAATTATATTCTTCTCAAATGTTTTTGTGTCCCTACTTATAAAACATTTATTTTCAACAGTTTCTCCCCTAAGTTTACGGAATAAGTGTGCAAGCTCACAGGCGTCGTCCTTGAGACTTGGCCGTGGTTCAAAATTACGAGGTCCGTCGCCAATTGTATTCATGTCGCTGTATAGTGTCTTTTTAATAAACTCTCCCTATTACAAAAAATAGTGGATAACAGGAGCTAATTTGTACTTGTACCTGTCGTGTAGAAACAGATTGTTTCAGATAATCAAAAGACTTAAACTTAAGGTTGCGACAACTTTTTTTTAAGAAAATGGAGATATGTGGATTTTTCTGTTGTTTTCAGAATTTTTTAGTACATTTTAAGAAAAATATGCTAAAATTAAGAAGAGAAAAATAAATTATTACAACTAAAATGGGAAAAACATGGGTAAAAATTGACAAAAAAAAACCATAAACGCGACTCATTCTTCTCCAAAAGGTTATGAACAAATTTTCAATTCTGATGTGCTGCTATGTTATTTATTTTCGAAATGACTTTCAGGATAAGAAATATTTTAATTTTTACGAAAACTAGAGTACTTTATCTTAGTTATTACATGAAAGTGCTTACAAAAACAGTGACTATATTCACATAAGGGATTGTAAATTTTGTAATAAAGCGGTGTTTGATAAATCTGAAGGTTAAAACACTTCTACTATTATACAGAACTTACACAAAAAATTTCAGTTAATTATTTTCAAAACTTTTTTAGCAATCGCTGGTCCCGTTTAAATATTGATTATTTTCAAAAAATCACATTTCGTGTAAAGCGCGTTTTAAAGTATGACATCTTGCTTAAATAACGGAATCTGCTTTTACTTAAACACTTGTAGTTTTTGTTGTAGTGAACAGAAAATGCTAAATTTAGTATTTTTATAAAGCTAATAAGATTCCCTATAAAATACAATTATAAAATAAAGTAATTTTGTCAATTTTTGGCAAAATTCACAGTTTTAGGGTTTTCGAATATCTTAACAAGTAACTTAACAGAAACATAATTTATACTCATTGATACTACTTATGTCGTTAGTAAGAAGTATATTGTTTATTACTTTTTTTTCACTGTTTCATTTGAAGATGGAACTAATATCCCAAATTTGAAAATGACAAGATATGCAAAAAATAGAAAAATCTTCAAAATATTAAATTAGAATCAAAAGGATGAGAATCAATACATGATATAAAACACGTCAAAATCAAATAGCATACACATCACCAAACATAAAGTTCACCGAAACCCTATCACTTTCTCACACACACTAAAATATTCTCCGAGTCTCTTAATGGCAGGGGTCTTTCATCTCACAAAAGGGAGTAGCAGTAGGTACATGGCAGCTTACCTCTTCTCTAATCAATGCGAACCCAAATCCACTCAGACTGACTGGAGGCCGGACAATCCGGCTACTTCCGGTATCTTGTGAGAGTTCGCTCCATTAGGTTGGTGACGTAATGGCTGATGGGTTTTCTTGAAGCCTCACTTTCATTTGCAGGAGACCTTTGTTTGTCTTTAGAGAACTTGGATTGAGATAAAATGCTTGAGCGTTTTGAATAAGCATGGTGTTTGTGTTAGTAGTTGCTGAGGAACAAACATGTTTTTTTGTTCGATGTTTTCAATCGTTCTTAATTAATGGAAATCATTTTAAAGGGAAAGTTTTAAGGAGTGATTAAAAATTAAATCACATTTAATTTAAAATAAAATCAAAAATATCAAAAAATACAAGTCTGAATCAAAAATATCCAAAAACAAGTAATATGAATTTTTTTTATTCAATTCCTACTTTAAATACATGAACAGAAAATATTTTATTAATGATTGAGAATTTGAACAAGATATAATTCATAAATATATACAAAATACTTATAAAACTTAAACTAACTATTCAAGATAATAAAAAATATATTAGCCACAGTAGTAGTAGTATAGAAACTCCTGGCCTTAGGAAACAAGATTGCAGGTTTAAAATAAGTTTTGCACCCAGACAACCGTCACCTGTATTTGCCATTACTCTGGGTCATAGAGAAAGTAAGGAGTATATATATCAAGAGAAATTTCAAATAAAACACAATCTTTTAATATAAAATTATAGCCTGCTATTAATTACTAGTATATGTTAACCCTAAACATACCGACACTTAAAAAAAAAAAATACATACTTATTCTCTACCATAGGAAAACCGGTCTTTTGACCCGTTATGGTATGTTTAGTGTTAAAATCGATGCAAAAAAACAAAACAAAAAAACCGAACTAAATGATAAATTTACTACGTGTGTACAGCATTAAACCTTGTTAAACTAAAAAAATTAAACTAACATCAAAAACTAATAGTAGGAATTAAAAAAGAGCATGATATTTGACTGCATTGTTTTAACAATGCACACCCGGTTTGCCAAGTTTAGCTGTAAAACTGGTTTTCGACACTAACTTTTGTCGTTGTTTTAGTAGTTACATTGTTACAACAATGGAGACGAATCTAAGTTGGCATCGAAAAACGGTAATTAATTTAATTAATTAGCCGGTAATTAATGAATTAATATTTGAAAAAACTGTATTAACATCTAGTGTCATTCACTAGAAGTTTAAAAAACTTTATTTGAACTTCATCGGATGAATAGAATGTATTTTATTAAGGATTGAAAATTTGAACAAGATAAAAATATATATAAATGATTATAAGGAGAGTTTGAGCTAATAGTAAGAATTAAAAAATTTCAGCATGAATCAAAAATATGCTTTATATCAAAGTAAAAAAAGCAAATGTTCTCATTAAGATTACTTGAATTAGTATTCTTTCAATTCCTACTATTAGTTCACGCCCTCCCTGTATAAATATATGTATATTTATGCATATATATCTCGTTCAAATTTTAAATCGTTAATAATATAAATTCTATTTATCCATTCAGGTTCAAATAAATTTTTTAAACTTGTAGTGGATGACACTTGATGTTAATACAGTTTTTCAAATATTAATTCATTAATTAAATTAAAAAATGAATAAATAGTAACAAACAAAAATAATACTCCAACAGCATATATAGCAAGGAAAATCGTTCGTTATGTCCCTGCAGCGAGCGATGGACTTCTAATCCAAATGTCGTGGGTTCGAATCTTACTTGGGATGGCCTTATTTCTGAGAAAGTGATTTCTTTTTTACTATACTATTTTATTAGAATACTTAAATTTAATTAATGAATAAAAATAGCAACAAACAAACAAAAAATAGTCCAATACCATAGACAGAAAGGAAAATGGGAAATTGCAAGGGAAATCGCTTCGTATTTTGCCACTTGATATTGTGGTTCTATCCTATGTATATGCATATTTATATTATAATTATAACTATTTAATAAAAAGTAACAAAAATAAAATTTTCTTTTCTGACTTAAGTAGGAATTGACTTAATTATTTTATATTACTTGTTTATACATATAAAGGAGAACCGAGCAATTCACTCACTCACTTCTCACGATATCTCTAGACATATTAGACCTACAGACTTGAAATTTGGCAGGTAGGTTTATTTTGTTGAGAAGAGATCCATTAAGACAGATTTTACGAAATTCGACCCCCAAGGGGAAAAACAAAGACAAAAATTCTCGTTTTTAAACTATTATACTTACAAACTTGAAATTAAAAAAAAACAGGTTTCCTCAATTCAGAAGTGACCCCTCAAAACGGGTATTGCGGAAACGTTACAGACCGTAGAGATTAATGTGCATTTTCTGTATATTTACTTAATTTACTTAAATGCACATTAGCCCTCATGATTCAATTTCAAGATTTTACTTGGAACCATGGTTCAAGTTTATTGTGTGTGACCAAGACATTAAATATATATATATATATATATATATTTGCAATGAACGAAAAGTTTTGATGTGTCAAGGAGTCATTAAATGCAAAGATGGGATTGAATTAATCATGTGTATATATCGTCATGTATTCGTAAGTGCTCGCCTAGCAAGAAATTTTAACTAATATTAAATTTCAATTAACTCTCTGCTTTTGCATGCTTTAAAATAAAACAGACACAGTCATTCAATATTCGTTTATGATACAATTAAATTTTTGGTGAAAAATGTTTCAAAAATATAATGACAAAGGATTGGGATAACTATCTAGGAACATAAAAGAACAATTTTATGTAAAAAGAATGGCATGAATATCCAGGAACAAGAAAGAACGGCAAACAACCGAAAACACGAAATATAAATACGTAAATAACTCAAACATTCGGAAGCACAAAAAAAAGATGTAGAATTTTAGTTTGTGGAATACTAATGAATGAAAATCCGTAAAAGTAACAAACACTAGAGAATACAAAATACATGAATAATTAATACAGACAGAGCATGAAATCAAATGAATCCATTATAAAGGAACTCAAAGACAAATGAACAACAACAACAAAAAAATCGAAGGAAAATATACTGAACAAATCTAAGAAAATAGAAATACAGACGACTCTATTAAGATTTACAATGTTAAATCCAAAATAATTCATTTTAATTCAACGAACTATTCATAAGTATTGTTATATTTATGATATGCAAATTAAGTTCAAGTGTTACAATGTTAATATAAGTTTATTGCTCTATGGGGAATATGGTATACTTTTAGATGTTAATTAAATACGACCATTTGACATGATGAACTCCATTATTCGATGCTAAATTACGGCTCAGTATTTGGCATTAAAAGAGCTAAAATTATAGAACTTTAATAGGGAGATAAATATTCCTGAAGAAATATTTTTAGTTGCAGAAAATATTCTTTGGTAGTGACATTTTATAATACTTCATGCCTTTTATAACAATGTTTTCTGCTATTTTATAACATAACAGTAATATAATTTTTACATACGTATACTATGTATTTTTAATGCGTAGTAAAATTTTTATTTCACATTTTTAAGATAAATACCTCAAAATTGTAAACTTAACTTTATTCAACGCTTTCTGCATTTTCAAAGAAAAAAATAACAATGAGAAATAAATAAGAGTATTTAATTTTTTTATAAGAGTTAAAATTAATTTAATTTATACTATTATTAGAATCATTAAAATATCCCTCAAATTATGTTCTGCTTTTCAAAATTTCAGAATAAAATATTCGTATTCCTATATTATATAAAAAATATTTTTTCGAACATTCTTATAATTATCTCTAAGCAATAGGATATTTTAGAAAGATGTATTTTCAATAATAAATATAATAAAACTGTAAAATGAATATGCGAATATTATTTGAATCAAAATACATTTATTATTTCATTTGAAATATTGTTTCTATGTTTTATATTTAAAGAAGTTAATTGCACATAGTATTAATTCAAAATCTTTAAGCACAGCCAAATTAGAAATACATTTCAACACGTATGAAATATAAACTAATGTTTATAAATATATAATCTGTGTGATTTTATGAATAACACAGTAATAAACCATTTATTTCGAATTACATTTTGAAACATTTTATAAACACCAAAAGATTTTGTGAGATAAAATAGATCTCGAATTTCTTTCCTTAGGCATAAAATGTTAGATAATTAATTACATTATGTAACTTCACTTTTTTATATTTTCTTCACCTTTTTCAGTTTTATTTATCTTCGTACACCATCGGCACAGTTCAAAATTTTTAAATTGTTTTATTTATAGTTCTAAAAAAATTAAGATTACTTTCCCTACTTTTAAAATTTTTGTCTAGATAAAATTCTGTTTTTATCATAACGAAAATACCACACATGTATTGAATATTTTTTGTACATGGTATGATAATAGCTAAAGTCAATGCAATTAATATAGTTTGTATAGTTATTATAGCAGTCCTGTATTGTCAGTAGTTAATATAGTCACTAATAAGTTATTTTAAAGAAACAAATAGTTAGGTATTTTTTATGTTCTTAAAATTTCCAAATGACTAATTCGATAGCTCATTATACTGTTATATCTATTCCTATTTGATTTTCTTGTTTGTAACTGTATTTTTTTTAAAAATTGAATTGTAGTTTTGAACTTCTCTAAATCAAACTTTTTTCCATCCTCTGCTAAAAACTTTTGCAGTTTTTCTTTGAAATTCTTCTATTGAAAATTGTAGCTTTTTATTGCATTCACAACCCTATATTTTAATCATCATAAAAAATTTATATTAATTTATTAAAAAAAATTGTGAGGATTGTACAATTTTAAGAAATTTAAATTTAAATATGTTGTAAGCATACAACCACGAAAAAACCTTTGCCTTTACTTGTTTAGAATAGTAAACAAGAAATATAACGCAAAAGTTTTTTAAGTCAATTCTTACTTAGATCAACAAAAGAAAAAATGTATTTTTGTTACTTTTTATTGAATAATTACAAATAAATATAATATATATATGACAAAATCCCAACATTAAGTGAAAATTAATTTTTATTAATTATCATTAAAGTATCGCATTGTCATCAAAACAATCGTGTATGAAAAATTTCAGTTCAACTGTTCAGCTTTGAAACATGAAGAAAAAAAATCCTTTAAAGGCCCAAGTTGCTAAAAATGAAGCCAACGTGGATGTATCTGTAATTCTTAAATAAATAATTTCAGTCAATTAATTTTAATTAATTATAATTAAGTTATCGTATTGTTACGTAAAACAATAGTGTATAGAAAATTTAATCTCAAAAGAGTGATTTAAATTGTGAGAAAAAAAACTTTTTCAAGTTTTGACACACCAAAATGGTCACTATGTCGTTAAAAATGATGCCAAAGTGGCAATATTTGTAATTCTTTGAATAATTAGTTTTAATCAATTAATTTTTATTAAGTATGATTAACTTACTGTATTATCATCCAAAATAAGTGTGTATATAAAACTTCAGCTCAATTGAATGATTGAAAATTTGAATAAGACAAATATAAAGAGTTGTAAGAATTGAAAAAAAAATATCTGAACAGTACGGAGACATAAGAATTATTTCTTTTATTTATTTCTCTGACAGTTCAATAACAAATAAACAAATTCCCTTTTGAATTATATTTGCACATGATAAAATTCTTCTAAAACGACTTTAAACTATTTCTTTTGGAATCAAGTATTGGATATTAAAAAGTCTTACATTTATTAGTCCAATTATGTTTTAAAAAATATTAAAGAAAAAGCATAAGAAATGCTTTAAGCCTAAATTAACTGAAATATTAAAAATTGACTTCAATGTATATCAGAACGAAACGTTTTTGAGTAGGTTATATTCAAGAAATATCAATTTTTGTTTTAAATAAAAACAAAAGAAACAACAATACTAGTGAAGAGGTTGGTTCAAAATGGTTGTGCGAAAAACACATATATTTGTTTTTTTAAAAAAAAGGTAGTTTAATTTAATGCAGTTTTGATTTCCCTTATTATTCCCATTTTTCTTGTCACTATTTTTGTGTTCTAGATACAAGAAGAAAATTTATTGTGCGATACATTATTCCATCTATTTTTCAAGATGCTATTTTGCAACCCTTGTGATTGGAATTTTTAAACTTCAGCCTATTTTCAAACGTTTTTAAAAAATGAACCCTGAAGAATATCTCTTCTAAATTAATTTATCAAATTGAAGTTTGTCAACAAGAAATATCTTGAAAACTCAACTGAATGTAATTTATTGCATAGAGTGAAAATCGTTTAACATGAAATTGAGGGGACTGAAATATATTTTCCATTTAATAGAATTTCGTGTTAAGAGATATTACAAAAAAAAAATGAATAAATAAAAAATAAGAAAAAGAAAGAATAGAAAAAATATATATTCAACAAAATTAAGTTTATTACATTATATTTTGTTTACCTAGATATGCATATATGCATGTATTTAATAAAAATCGATGAAACAAAGACATTCACAAGAACTTAATGAAATTTAAATAATGGGCTTACTTTTACTTAATTTTAATGCGCTTACGTTTCATGAATTTCACGTCATTTCGGCTGACGTGGCAACAGTAGCTGCATTTTTCATTTTATTTTTAATGTTGAAATCTATATCAAGGATATTTCTTGAGCTTTGTACAAACTCTAAAATGTCTTTGTCTGCTATAATTGAACACGTTATCATCATCTACTGCAATGAATTCTCCTCACGACTCAGTAGAGCAATTCAATACTACAGAAACTTTCTCAAACAGATATCCCAGAACAAAAATCTTTTCGTGTTAAGCGCTTTTCATTTCGTAATAAGAGAAGAAAAATGCATAATGTTTTACAAAGGCCCATTTGTATTGTTTCTATTTTATCGATATTTCGTCTAGGGGGTGTTAATTTTGTCTTGAGGGGGAAAATATAAACAATGTTCTCTCTCAAACAGGTATACTTATTTTAAATTTAAATTAAATAAACTTTTACGTATTATTTACAAAGGATTATAATTTCAAAAAAGTACAAAAAGTTTGAAATAAAATTATAATTTTAAAAATTATAAGCATATGCAAATAAGAAATAATTTTGTAATAAACATTAAGTAATTTTTGCGTTGCGCCCACTATATTCTAATATAGTAGCGTTTGATGTATAAAACTTTGTAGAATTATGAAATGCATCATATTCCTTAAACCCTACTAGTTCAAGAATAATATATCTTTTGTATTTCAAACTAATTGAAAAATATAGAAATTTTTTAAAAATTTTTGAAAAGGTAATTTTTTATTTTTAAAAAAATACATTTTAATATTCTATTTACAGTGCGTAATAAGGATACATTTAACTTTATAAATCATCTTATTAATAGTAATTAAAGCTACTGCTTTAGAAAATAGCATGAGCAAACTAAAACTTAAATAATATTTCTTGTAGAAATATTTCTTGTTTTCATATGCTTATAATTTTTTAAATTATGATTATATTTTAAACATTTCACCCTTTTCTGAAGCCCCAACCCTTATTAATAATGTCTAAAAGATTTGAGTTATTTACTTTCAAAGAGTTATATATATTTGAATATTGTTTATATGTTCAGCCCTCTAGAGAAAAAACACCTCTGAGACCCCTAAAATATTTTCGCGTTAAGCTTATTTCACTGTATTCTCTAATTATTTATTTTGCATTCAGATCTTATTCACATTAGACTCTAAAAAATTCCAGTGACAGCCATTAACATAGAGTATTTTGTTTCCATAAAATTTCAATTTTCTAACAAATTCATTTTATATAACAGTGGCTTAGTAAAATTTCTCCAAATGCATAACAGAAATAACAGCTGAGATAACACAACGGATTTATTCCTTTTTTTTTTCTCATTTACCATTCATTCTCTCTCAAAAAATTCTTCGAACTGTTCCGAAGTCTTTTTGAAGTTGCAAAAGCTCAATATCACAAACGCGATCCAATCATTTTTTAAGGTTTTATTTAGAGCCGCTTCAGCAGCATAATTGTCATTGAGCTTCATCTAACTCCCAATGGCTCATTTGATCTTTTCCTCATCAAAGTTTTCACTTTGGCATAATTACAATCTTTGTTAGACTTATACTACTGAATTACTGACTGAAAATGACATCGAATATATTTAACCGAGTAAAGCCTATGTAATTTCTCTGATATCATGGATTCATAACATAGCTTAATATACAGATTAAGAGAAATGAGGACAAATTCACAACTCCGCACGCTTGACTAGGTATAAATCTGTGAAATATGCAGATCATTGCATTCGTTGAGCTATCGTCTCGCTTTAAGATGAATCATAATCATCTTAAATATCTAAAATCGTACATTATCATTATCTCGACAGGGATGATGGAAGCGCATTGTATAATCTCTGGTAATAATCTCCCGTTTTCGTTAAATATGTAATCAGAAATGCAGGAAATTGAGTTGCGATGGATTTCCCGTTCTGTCTTGGATCAAGATACGATCAATAAGAATGCTGCTTCGCTTTGGGTTGGGGCTCGCTTAGAAATGAAGTTAGGATTAGAAAATCAGAACGCAGACTACTGTTTCGACGCCAAGACTAAAAGATTCCAAAACAGTTGAATAAAGGGAAATAATGACTGTTTCAGGTAATTTTTTAAAGCAAAACCACCTCGAAATGAAAATCCTTTTGAGGTTCTTCATTACGTTTATTATAGGAAAGAAACAAGAAAAACTTCAATATAATCGGCTCATTTATGAGAAAATCTGCAATCTGTAGCGGACATTTGCAAACTTCCTGATATGTAGTATCAGCAGAGTTAAATTTTAAAATCACAGCTCTTTTTAAGGAATTACTTAGAGGCATAATAGCAAGTGAGCGATCAGAAGATCATTGGCTGGATAACGAACTTTTTATTTGAAATATGCTCTATATTTCCTTCTTTTAAGGTATTCTAAACAGAGATCGCAAATTTTCCTTCCATCATTCTATTAATCACTACATTAATAATTACTTCTAGAAAAACAAATATAAGATCGAACGATACCTTTTCATCAGCAATCGAGTAAATAAAAATAAATCGACACAAAAATTATCGTTGCTGCAGTCTCAATTGAAATAATTAATCACCTCTATTTTAACTGTTTGAATTTCCCCATCGTATAGGGAAGATGTTCTTCATTTCGTAGGGATTATCAAGAATCTTTCGCACGAGTTGCCACAAAAGTAGTTTGAAGTTTTCATATGGTATGGATATTCAAAGATGGAGACCCGAAATTTGATATCGCTAGCATCCTCTAATCATGAAACAAATTAATACGATTTACTATTAATTGTAAATGGCTTTTTCTTGATTAACTTAGTAAATTAAAAAAATAAAAAACATCATTAACTAAATCTAATTAATTTTCTTCCAACTATGAAATAAACTTCTTGAGAAACATTGGTAACTTCAGAGAAATATGTAGAATGAATGTTCAATTGTTTTAGTGCAGAAATGGACAAAAATATTTTTAGTTGTGACTTGTTCTAAATTTAGAAAAATACTAATTACATATT
>BMAO01004555.1:0-19421 GCA_019973975.1 Trichonephila clavata
ATTTTCTGTGAATCAAAATTTACTAAATGATGTGTTTCGAAGGAAGCAAAAGAAGCATGTTGAAAACTTAACTATTCAGAGGATTATTTATCGAGATAATTTTTTTATAGGTTTCGTTTTGTAATATTTTTCATCAAACAGGGGGAAGAATTTTCGACAGAGGATTTTACTGAACTTTGAAGAATTGAGAACTTTATCGTTACTTTGATATAATCCACTGCTCTCGAGGTATATATAGTAAGGCAATACGAGAATACAGATTGTGCCAACAAATAAGATTAAGTATATCTTAATTTCCTCTCCTTAAATTTAATTCTTATTAAATTTTTAACCTTAAGTATGCATTTTATTAACTATAGATGGCACCACGAGACGGAGGTCATTGAAATCGCACCTGTCAAATCTATGTGTGATTCAGTGAACACACATACACACATGAAAGGCGACGCTAGCATTGCGGTAATATTTCCCCCCTTCAAATTTCAAGACCTCTCTTAAAATCAGTTCAATTTTTCGCATGTTATCCTGCGGACCGGACACTTCTGTCAAAAGATTTGTGCTCCTGTGTGTACATCACATGGTTCTATCCACCGTGTAGGTACTTCTAAGTGTATCAAAAAATTTCGTGGAGAGCCCTTTAAAATTTCACTATTTCTTGCTTACATTTGTTGGGGGAGGAACTATCATTCATACGGCAGTACTACGCCCCTGGCTCTATCCCAAAACGGAAATGTGTCTTCTCATCTGAACTATGACAGTGCATTACATGAACTGGAATTTCGTCAGTAAAAAGGGGGATTTCGGCGTCGCGATTCTGTCGTAAAAAAAAAACATTTGGAGGAGCCATCTGTCACGGGAGAGAAAAATTGGAACACGAAAGGGAAGTAATTTCATTCGAACCGGGGACATGCTCTCTTGTGGGTCGAGCGACCGGAGCGAGGTAGGGTTTTAAACAGAATTTAAAATCCCCAAAACAGAGGAAGAAGAATTTCACATCCTAATTTAAAATAAGATTGTCAGACAAATTTGCACGAATCCCTTGAGTGAAAAAATTAAGGCAAGGTACGATTGTTAGGAAAATATCATCGCTAAATTCAGACAGACCAGATTTTTTTTGCAACAGTGGGGTGGATGACCCCGAGGAAAAAGTCCAAAAACGAAGATTGCAAATTGGCGTCTGTGCTAAAAGTGACGGTTCGTGTCGCCATCTGACGGGAAAGTAGAGCAACAAAACTATTTAAAAAAAACGGATAACAGAAAAATGAGATGAAACATTAGAAACGCGAAATATATAACCTCTAGGCGTACTTTACATAGTCAGTACCCTATATGATATTCTTCATGGGAACTAAAATGTTTGTCTAATATCTCCCTTTTTTTTTTTTGAGGGAGAAACAAACGGTTTCATACAATCTAAAAGTACTTGGGATGTGACTGAGTTCCCAGCGCTTGCCAAGCAGCTTCGATTATTTCTGTGGTGTTATCGACAAATTCGATGACAGTCATAACTGAACGGAATCAATGAAATCAAAATTGCACTTAATTGGTTTGAATTAGCCAGAGTCGACTGTATCTAATTTTTATTAAAAATGTTTTTAATCTAAATTTTTTTATTTTTTGCCACGCGTCTGAATTTCTTCACATTACCGATATTTTTGACTTTGATGTAGCAAGTAATACGATGCGACCAACAAAACATTTTATTGAAGTCACTTCAAATGTTTGTAAAATATACTCTGTAATTTATCTTGCGGCATACAATAGGTGAGAGTTCTTGTTCAGCCAATCATAGATTTTTTATGACGAAAGAGCTCGTTACATTTTACGGGGAAGAAATACGTACTGATAAGTTTTTAAATGGACAATGAGAATGTGGAACATGATGACTGACAGATGGATTGTTGAAAATTTTATTTCGGAGAACTATTTACATTTTGAATAAGACGAGAATTCATAACATTAAGGTATTCGATTACTTACGACATTTTTTTTTATTGAAAAAAATGGAGATATGGGGATTTTTTCGTAGTTTTTAGATTTGTTTAGTACATTTTAAGAAAAATATGCTAAAATTAAGAATAGAAAAAGAAATTATTATTACTAAAATGGGAAAAAAATGGATAAAAATTGACAAAAAATAACATAAACGAGGCCCATTCTGTACCAAAAGTTTATGAACAAATTTTTTCAATTTTGATGTGGTTGTCTGTTATTCATTTTTGAAATGACCTTCAGGATAAGAGATATTTTTATTTTTACAAAAACTGGAGCACTTTATCTTAATTATTATATTTAATTGCTTAAAATAACAGTGACGTAAGGGACTGTAAATTTTGTAATAAAACAGTGATTGATAAATCTGAAAGTTAAAACACTTCTATTCTACAGAACATACGCAAAAAATTTCAGTTAATTATTTTCAAAACTTTTTGAGCAATCGCTGTCCCCATTTGAGCATTTTAAAAAAAAACACATTTCGAGTAAAACGCTTTTTAAAGTATGACATATATATCTTGCTTAAAGTAATGACATCTGCTTTTACTAAAACACTTGTAGTTTCTGTTCCAGTGAACGGAAAATAACAAACTTGGTATTTTTATAAAGCTAATGCAATGGTCTGTACAATTAAGTCATAAAACATTTGACATTTTTTTTTTCAAAATTCACAAATTTAGGGTTGTCGGATACCTTAAATCAATACTATTTGGGGAAAAAACTTGCACTTATCAGTATTCGTGATTTGAAGGTTTCTTTAAAACAGATGATAAGTTTTACCATGAATGTACAAAATTAAACATCTGGTAAAGTAACACAGCATCTGACATTTGCTATATGGTATCAAGATGTTAGACTAAGGGGTAAGGTTTTATCATCATTACAGACTGTCGGTTTCATCCTGTTCATGTCTCAGTTTATCATTGCTTACGTGATAATAATTATCACATGTTTGATTTCTTATAACTTTAATGTTATCTCACGCAGTAATAGGCAGTGTACGTTAAATTAGGTTATGAGGTAATTTCGATTAATATTGGAAGAAACACACACGCAACAAATCTTTTTCTATAAAATTAAAATAGATGACAAACATGAAAATGCTATTTTCAAAGAAGGTAAATAGTTATTGAAAACTTCCATCTGAATTTCATTGTACGTGTATTCACGAATAATGATAAATGCGTGAGAAGTAATTACATTACTATATCACACAAGCAAAACTTATCGGGGTCGTACCAAAGCTGAATCATCTTAAATAAGTTCATTATATATACAATTAAAGTACAATTTTCAAAGTTTATATTCATAATATCTCTAACCATTCTTCTACATTCATAAAAAAAAGCTTTAATAATAATCATATATATAAAGGAGAAAAGCGACTCACTCATCACAATATCTCCGGAACCATTAGACCTACAGACTTGAAATTTGGTAAGGAGTGTTCCCTTTATGGAGTAGAGATCCACTAAGGAAGAATTTTTTTTTCTGAAAATCGAATTAAAGGGTGCGAGGAATTAAAGGGTGTCATAGATAAGGATTACCGTTTATGAACCATTAGACCCACAGACTTGAAATTTAATAGGCATATTCCTTTCATAGAGCAGAGATTCGCTTAGAAAAAGGGTTTTGTAAAAAATCTATTTCCAAAGGGAGTTGCAAGGGCTTAGGGGATATTACTGATAAATACATTCCCGTTTTTGAGCTATTATACTTACAAATGAAATTTGGTAAGCGTTCCTCTCATGTAGTAGAGATCCGCTAAAAACAGACTTTTACAGAAAAATATTTCTATGGGAAAAGCGGGGAGTAACTGTGGCGTATTGATAAAAAAAATCCCGTTTTAGAGCTATTTAATCTACAGGAATGATATCTCGTATGCATGTTTCCTTTGTTGAATTGAAATCCGCTGCGAACGGATCTTATGAAAACAACTCACAAAGATTGTTATTGATAAAAAAAAATTATAACGAATGAGCCTTACACTATTCGCAAGTGATGTGTAACATCTGACATGTTATAGTGGTAAATACTCAATAGTAAATAAATTCTGAATAAAATGAATCGGGTATGATTGAAATTAATTTTTTATCGTATAATTATATCTTTAATGAAAATTTCATTTAATTAACACAAGGAGTAATGCAATTTTTTTATCAAAAATAATTATTATTGTACAATTTGGGAAAGAGCGGAGACTTTTAATAATTATGGTGTAGTAGTTAACTGAGGACCTTGACAGATAGGTCACATGGATGGGCCGTGAATATTCCGAGTGTGACGTCAAAAAACCCGAGAGATATTGCGATTTTAAAAAAAAATTAAAACAGTTAAATAAGATAGTAGTTGGGCACCCAGCCTGTTTGTGGAGAAAAAAAGAGACAAATCCAACACAGCAAGTCTTGGGGCTGTTGGTGCAAATGGGGTGGAGGTAAGGCAAAAAGAAACAAAGAAACTAACTCCCCGGGGGGAGGGGAGGCATCAGTGTCGAGAACGAAGATAGATAACTCCGAACTAAGCAAAGAGAGGGCGATTCCCCCAGAATCATCAGCCCATCTCACGTAGTTTGTAACGTAACCAAACCTTCAATCCCCATAGGATTAATATAGGGTTTTTGATATTAGCAACGAAGCCCCCTTCTGGTCTACTACCATAGAACAAATTAGACAAAAAAGATGCAGCTTGATGAGGACAACCTATGGTTTTTAAAAGCAGAGACTTAAGAACCTCGGTGAGAGGACGATTATAAAAAATTTAAGTTACTTTAAGAACGTGAAATGGGGGGGGGGTAAGGAAATAGGATTATTGCAATAAAATTATAACTGCAGAAGCTTATGAGGATATATATTGAATCGGTCAGGTACGAATGACCAAGATGGCCTAGGATTCAAGATATAAAGGAAACAGCCCTGTAAGGAGAGGGAGCACCTGAGGAAATCAATTTCTCGTATATCTCGTGATATGACGTAATACTATCGAACATCCAAATATCAAGACCCTAGCTCAAATCCAAAGGAGGGCAAAATTTTTACCCAACCCCATAGAAATAACATGGGAACATAGTATTTTAGTGCTGGAGCCCATCCTGGCCTACCAAAAGAGGGCTAAGTTGATAAATGGATGGGCCTTGCCGTGGAGAACCTGTGGTTCAAATCTCAAAGCAGAGACTCAAACATACGTTTCAAGATATCACAGATTTAAAAAAAAAAAGTTTTTAAAAGTTGACGTTAAAATAAAATACAAGGAATGACCCTATGAGCAAGAATTTTGGTGAAAATGTACAATGGTGGCAGAGGGTTCGAATGAACTAGATCCGAGCGGACAGAGAAGCCCAGGTGTCGAGCTATTGGCAAATTGCTGTCTAAGAAGGAGACACTTGGGAGGGGGGGGGGTAGAGTCCTTATACTTCCTAACACAACTGGTAGTACTATCGATCCCCCAAATATCAACCCCATATCATCAAAAAATGGCACCATAAGATTAACATGGGGATTATTATTTTAGGGTGTAAGCCCTCCCCTGCGCAAAGCAGGTCATCATTAGTAAAGCATTTATGAAGGGGGAGGGGCATACCAAGTCGATCGACGCCACCGCGCGCTCATTGGTCAAATCAAATATATCGCATTTCCCCAGTTTCCTGTTACACATTCTATTCACGAAATCACTACCACAAATATCCAGCAACCAAGAGAAAAGATGTTACGTATCAAAAAAATTCGCCATTGAATGATTAAACTTCGACTTTAAATTTGGCAAGCATGTCTAATTTGTTGATAAGAGATCTGCTAAATGGGTTTTGCGGAAATCCACTTTTTGGGAGGGAGTTAAGGGAGCATAAAAGATCATTCTACTTTGACTTTTGAAATTATTATTCACAAGTCCTGCCCTTTTTAAATCAAGAGGTGAAAGCTATAAGAATGTCTTTCAATATAATCGAACATTTAAAATGCTAGGACTTAGATATCAATAATTTATACGCGTATATATATAAGCAGCATATATCCATACAATATCACGAAGCCAGCGAAGTGGGCGAGTAACGTCTAATGCATAGGTTCCCAACCTTTTTTGAACTGGCACCCCCTTTTCTAATTAATATTTCGATATCACCCCCTTTTCTAGTGAATATTTCAACACCTCCCCCTTTTCTAGGGAATATTTCTATACCGCTTCCTCCCACTCTAGAGAAATAAGAGTGTGCATAATACACGGTGAAAACAAGAGTTAAGTTTCAAAAAATATCCTATTATTAAAAGAATATATTTTTTTCCCCTTAAGTCCCAGTTTTTTTACTAGCGGATCTGAAATATCTATTGTCACAAATATATTCAAATGTGTAATATTATATATTTTAGTCATAGGTAGGATATATATATTGTTGGAATTGAAACGCTACTGAATTTCTTCTTCATTTAAAAGAGTGGAATAAAAGATTTTTAGATTACCTGTTATAAAGACAGGCATTGGCTCTGATGATGCGAAGTAATTCATAATAAAAAAAAAACTATTTTGATTTTAAAATAAATATAAATTGACAATTTCAGCCTTTAAAGAATCACGTTAATTCCTGGTTAACATATTTAGTTAGGTTTCTTGGATAATATACGTAATGAAATGAAGTGGCCGAAACATGTTTCCTACTGCTCACAGACAAAGACAACACGTGCACTACAGAAATTAAAATGCACAATATCGTTCAATTCAATGTCGTCTGGATGTAAAGTAATCTTTTAAATTTTTCATCCACTTCCCGTACTACCGAAATGTGTGAATTTTCGTACATGTGTTATAGGAATGATTTAAATACAAACAATCAACATAAGGTTAACACTATTAAAGTTTACTTTTGTCAGTACATAATCAGGGATTTTTTTTTAGTCTTTTTTGGTTAATCTGACCAAGCCCCTCCTTGCCATCTCAACGCCTTCCTCCTGAAAGCCTCAAACGCCCACAAGGGGGCGTTATCGTCCACATTCAGAACCTATGGTCTAATACATTACAAAAGAAGTAAATAATAAATGTGAAACTCGTCTTAATTTGCTTAAAAATACTTCAGTTAACGATGATAATTATGGTATCACATTCGTTATCCAAAACCAATGTTGATCCAAATGATTTAATTCCGAAAATTATCAAATCTTCCGAAATCCTTTCCCCACGCCTCTAGGCTCCTAAGATTGATTAGACACTTTCAAATTTCAATTGAATACCGTTCTTTCCTTAACACATTTTGCTTCCCTATGGAAATTTTTTAATAATACATAATTTTATTCATAACTAAACTATGTAAAAATCAGGGGTCAGTAACCTACGCCACGCATGCCACATGTGGCACAAATCTCATAGGCAATTTGCACCACCTTATAAATTTGTCAATTTTTGAGTGAATAAAAGTTGCTAAATTTGCAAAGGACTTTCTTTAACAAATATTTTCAGAATTATGGACATTTAAGGAATTATAGAAAAATCTGAATGACAATTCTAAAGAGTAATTTACACTTATTTTGTAAATTATTGATTGTCATTGCTGGAGAAATTTAATTGTTTGAAGAGAGAAAATTGCGCGCATTTTCTGTGCTTTCGCTTTTGATTCTGCATATTTAAGTAAACAACCTTTCCTATAATGAAAAATATTTCGAGTTCGCAAATAAATAGTTTAACAACTGAATACTCAGAATCGTGTCAAATTGAAAGTCAAACATTATACCCCTGATTTTGCGATATGAAAGTAGAGAACGGTGCAAGGACTCGACATTAAAAATTGTATTTATCTTTTTATTTAATTGTTATGGGGGAAATGCTTATATTTCATGTTGTCCATTTCTTATTTTAATAAACATGTTTAAAAATACATAATATATGTACAATGTTCGTTTTTTATTTCCGTTGAGGAAAAACTCGTAGCAATATTTTATTTTGATTATTTTTATGTTACGAAATATCTTTAAATGCTGCAATATTAAAATATAATAGAACCATAAATCTAAATTATTGACATCTATTATCTAATTCGGCATGTATTATCACGGGAATCAAATGGTGTTTCGAAAATGTTCTACTTTGTGGCACACTGAATTATATTGGTAGGTTGGTTTGGCATGCCGCAGCTAAGGTTTTGCCAACCCTTGGTATAAAGTATTTTGAGAGCACAAGATTTACTTTTTAAAAAAATCAAGTAAAAGATAACCGAAGAATTATTTCACAAAACTGATCGGACACTATAAAAAGAGCTTCGAAACACATAGAAACTGTTTCAACTTTTGAAAGTCATACTCACAAACTCATGGCTTTCGTTGTCAAGTTACGGTTGTTTTGTTCGTTTTTCTAGAAGAGGGAGCTGAAAAACATCTTAAATCTATCATGTCTCTAAGTCCTCATATTCGCGTGGTAAGGAGGTTAGGAGAGTAGGGTACCAACTCAAGTGTCACTTGAAAAAGATACAAAATACGAGGGCTGCCACCAATAGAACTCTCTCACGTTGATTTAGAGTGTGACATCAATAAAATACAAAAATGCATATGCCCCTTCATAAGAATAACATAAACGAAACTCAGTGGTGCAAGTAATATAAGGGCAATACTCATAAGGGCCAAGGCCTACCATCTACGTATTCTTGACCATGGGAGCTGAAACACAAGAGCAAATGCTCCGGTCATTGTGTCAGTTTAACGTGAAATCTTCCCAGTGTCCCCAAGCAAGTTTGGTACTGATTTATCGACCACTGAAGAGATGAAAGGCTGAGTCGACCTTGCCCAGCCGGGATTTGAACCCCGGACATGCGATGTGGAAGCACGATACACTACCACTCAGCCACTGGGCTTCAAAAAGGACATAACCATCAAATTTTTATGCTGTAACATTTGTAATATTATGCTTCTCTCCAGCAGCCCCCCCCTCCTTCCCTTATCATTATACACTCTTTTGATCCCAAACGTTAAACTTCATTCTCTTCTGTAAACATTACGTGTCTCCACTTAAAAATTCGTTTATTTATCATTATTTTTGAGAATGAAAATTTCACACACACACAGGCTACAGCTCCTGTTCTTTCATAACAAAAAATGGTCTTTTCATAGAACGGCTCTATAAAAAAACTGCTCTCAACACATTAACGCAGAGTTTAAGTCAAACTGGAGGAAGAAATTTTCCATTTTGCAAAAAATATTACAGCACCATTTCTCGAACTGTGGGGTGCGCCCACCTAGGGGGCGTGATAACTCCACGAGGGGGGTGCGTGCATATCGAAAAGTCGAAAAAATACATTATTTTAAAAATTATGAATTTCCTGAAAGTAAACAAAAAAATACATTCTGAAACAATAGAAATTAAAATTAACATTTACACTGATATAATACGCTTATAAATGCATCAATACTGCATGATGTATTTTATAATCAATTTAACAATAGTAAGTTAAGAGCTAGTTTGATTATTACCAGTAATCCGATGGGCTTTTCCAAAAAAATATACATACTAATACTAGCACTTATCGTGATAATTTGTACGGTTTACAAATTATCCCAGAACTGCCAATTAAAAGCTACGTGATTCACTCCCAATGCCTCCGTTTTCCACGTAGGCGAGAATATGTGATGTTTTGGGGTGAGGAAGAATAAGAAAAGTAAACCCTCCGATATAAATAAAACCTTCGCAAACACTGGCAAGGTCCATTTATTGTATTCCAAAGCCTTCGAAATAATTTATGAATAGCAGTGTACAGGAAAAGATCGTACTTCTGAGAGACGTATATATATATATATATATATATATATATATATATATATATGTAAGGATAATTAAATTAGATCTAAAATTAAATCTCTAACCACTTCTAAATTTTATTTTCCCGTTACATCTTCAAGTACTAAATTTATTACCCAGTTCGGGAATGGAGAGCACATGGCTTTAACAGATCTTCCGTCGCTCCTACCATTAATTTTTATTACCAATTATTTCAAACATACCTCTTCAATAAGACATGTACTTGAAGACATCTGGCTCCTGAGAAGCCGCGGACTTCTTGATTTTAAACTCGTGTCCGTCCTCTCTCTCTCTTTTCAAAACAGATTACAAAATGATTTCAGGAATAAAGACGGTTAAAATAAAATGTCTTGATGTTCACTAGAAAAACCACGACATATATATATGTATGTTACCGGCAAAGTATGAAATGCCGGCATTCTATAGAATGCTAGGCATTTTATACAATGCCGGACGTTTTTAGGCAAAGTATGATACATGAGATTTATTACATACTTTGCCTAGGCATTGTATAGAATACCTAAAGCTATTTAGGCAAAGTATGAAAAAAGGTCATGATAAGGATATTATATCAATGACTTACATTCCTAAGAGTACAAATGTTATTCAGACTAAATAATGAGACTGCCATTAAAAAAATATTGTGAAATTGTGATTTCGCATATACTTAGTATTAAAATTCCTTCAGAAGTTCCAAGATGATAGAAACTATGCTATTTTCACTCATTGTAAGTGCCAATATATTGGCATTCGGAAAAAATCAAAAAGTTTTGTGCAACAATACCTATTTTAAAAATAATTTTCTGTTTTTTTCTGGCAAGTTTCACGTAGGTGGATGTACAGTTCAATATCAAAATAATAACATTTTGTATTTGGTTGAAAATCTTTCAGAATGCTATTACATCCCCAGAATCCAGAATTTAATTTTGCTCTTGGCAAATAAATTCCTAGAACAAATTTACATCGTCAAACGGGGTGTTAAAATCATCGGTGGTAATTTGTATCGCCTGCATGGTGCCTCACTAAAAAGGGATATCACCTCTGGGAATGTACAAGGTCTGAAAATGGTAAAAATACCAATCTGCAGCCCCATTGGGGGGAAAATAATCTGTGACGTAATGTATAGCAGTTCTTCCCAACAGTTTTCTCTTCCGGACCAGTCAACGTTTGATAATTTTACCGGTGTACGTTGATTATTCATATTTTAAATTGTTTTGATTTTATAATTTTATTGTATTTAAACATGCTTTCAGAGTAAAATTCAGTTGCACCAAAAAATAATTATAAAATGATTTTACATAAAATATAAAGTGATTTCCATGGAAAGTCGCACAAACACGAGAAAAATACACCCCAGTAAATATAATGGAAATAATTCAATGCTCCTTGAGTGGATTGATACCCTTTGATCCACGGACCAAGGGTTGGGAACCACTGTTTTATGGTACTGACGCCATCTTTAACAGTTTAATTTAGTTTACTTTTATTTTCCACAAACATCACATCATAGCTATTCAGCAACTAATAGTCCCTGGATTCCCTCTTAGTAGTAATTTTAGCATTTTTTATATCAGTTATTAACTTCTAATTAAGTAATTTCAGTTAAGGAAAAACCTTTCTTTTTTTGGAGCATCAATTCAAATGTTGAGCATTTAGCCGTTGAATAATTGTTTAATGTCTATTGACCATGGGTTGGAAACCTTTTAGCTGTTGAGTGTCGAATCAATCTACCAATATGATTCAGCAAACCACACAACAGAGCATTTTTGAAACAATTCAAAAATATACAAATTTGTTGAGTAGTGCAAAATCCCACTAAGAATTGTACCTCGTGCCACATGCGGCACGTGTGACATAGGTTGCCGATCCCTGCTATAGACCATGGCACCTTCTTCAACACTATAACTTGCTCCTCCATTTTCAGGTAGCACAGAAAAAAAACAATTTTTTGCTGAACAAGTTTAAGCAAAATTGAGTAGTTTGGCATTTCCCTACAAACAACAATATGCAACTAACAGATTCTGAGCCTGAGACACGCATTACAAGTTTTATGTCTTGCCAATTGAAAATATTCGAAATGAATCTGAGATGTATTTCATACTTTGCCTGTTTCTCATTAGGCATTCTATAGAATGCCTAGGCAATGTGTGAAATAGGAATCATTTCATACATTGCCGGCTAGATTTAGGTATTGTATAGAATGCCTAGGCATTCTATAGAATACCGTTTTCATACTTTTCCGGTAACATATATACTCATTGGCATAGAAATTTCGCACTTAGACTCTTTCTCGAACCTAAGAGTTTAAAGTCGTATTGTACCTTTAGCGACAAAGTATAAGATAATTGAATTCAATGCATTGTTATTTGTATGGAGGTGGGGGGGGGGGCATGTTGAAAATTATGAATTGTATATTGGGTCGCAAATATTGAAGGTTTGAGAAGAACTGCATTACAGCGTTTAAAAAAATGTTCATTCGTTATAATTTTTTAACAACAAATCCCTTATCAATGCGTTAACATTTCAATATGGCCCGCTTTAATTTTTTAACTAGATTTTCCTCTTTTAATGCATTTCTTCCCCTAGTAAACAGTCTAATTGGATATATTTAATACCTTTTCCGTTGAAAAATAGGTAGCTTTCGAATGTCGCGATATGCGTGATTGTTTAAAGAACTAATTGCAATTCAAATGTGTATGAAAAAGCGTCAAACTCTTCAATAACTAAAAGGAACTGCAATTATTTTCAAACACCGCATGCTGTATTTGATTTAAATTCAAAAACTATCAATCCAACTGTATTTACATGGAGGTCAAATAAAAATATAAAAAGTTTAGCAATTTTAAGTCGCTTTTACTTGTAATAATCCAGAAACACACTTCCCTAATTAAACAGTAATCTCTTTCCATCTGTAATTCTCTTACTTCGACTTATTTTTAAATCAAAGATATTAATTATAAGCCCAATGCCATGTTATTTTTAGGTATTTATATTTCATAGGATTCAGTATATATGTTTCAAAGACAGTGATATCACGTCTCAAGGAAGTTATCTCTACTAAGCGTCATGAAAATGACTTTTATACTTGGATAGCGAATTCGCACCTGTTGTTTGAACTTGAATAGCTACTCGCCACATGTGGTAAAAGTTATGCACATGTATCGTGTTATGCAAATGACCTTGTTTAACGAATGCATAAAATGTGTGTTCTTAAAATGCTACCAATTTCATTTATATCTCAATGACCTCCTTTAAGAGAGAAAATAAAACGATATCAGGAGTTTGGAATAATAGTCTAGTGATAATAGATGCGTCTGATCGTTAATTATTTACAAGGTCATTATAAATATAGCAACTTCCTTCGGAAAATCTGGAACTAATAGAATACCGTAAGTAAAACCTGTGTAACAGATACTGTTTTCGTGTTCGCATACCGTATAAAACTGTATTTTTTTAGTACATTTGCTGGGATTTATTTGTATTTCAAAAACCTACCGTTCTATGATAAATCGTATGAAATATTTTAAAAATTGAGAGAAAAAATTGAAATATCCCTCAATTTTTTATGAAGGGTGTGACGGATCTATACGAGTGCTTTCCTTAACCCTCTAAGGAAATCTTTGGACTATGAATATCAACAACCCTTTTCTGAAGAAGAAACCGTGTGATATGCATATTAAGTCTATTATATATACTTCAGGTTTGATTGCTAGGAGTTAGTTGGAGAAATAGATAGAAGTTAGAAGAGAGATGGAAAGTTAGATAGAAGTTCGTTAGAGATAGAAAGAGAGAAAAAAATAGATAGTTATATAGAGAAAATTGATATTTTTAATAAAAGTTACCAAGAGATTGTGTGGAACATTAAGAAGTAGAAGATAAGAGACAATCTACAGTTCAGGTATCATTCATATTTATAACTCGTTTTTTGTATTTAAATTATTAAAGAGATTTAAGAGACTTTTAGTCACATAACTACCGTGTAAATCAATTATTAAAGTAGAAGTTTGATTCATAAAGGAAAAGATCAATTTATTAGAAGTATTCTTCGGACGCGACTCTCGTCACAAAACTTCAATTCTCTACTTGGAAACATCTTATTTAATCTGATCAGTTGATTTGTGTTTGAGTTTATTAGTGTGCTGAATAAATAATTAGAAATTATCATGTCGAGTCGTCCTTCATTCCTCCCACATCTTTTGCCGGATCTTAAAGTAGACAGAGGGGGGGGGGTACAAGGGTTCTATACTATGCATTCAGGAAACTAGCAGAAATTGAACCATTTTAAAAGCAGCCGCGTATTTTCCCCCTGGTTATTCCAAGAATAATATAGAGCCATCATAAATGATTCATTCGTTGTGAAAAAGGCTATATTTTCAAAAGAATTACTCGCGTTTAAAAGATATATAAAAGAGCCACAAACTCACCTCTGCATCGTGTACTCGTATTCCAAGTAGCATCCCGGATTCATTAACATCATCCACGTCGCTGTTTTTGGCGCATTGGTGAGAATGACCTAGCTTTGTTCCTTTGGCCTTTCATATCCTCTGATTTAACGCCATGCAACTTTTTCCGGTAAAGGTACCCTAAGGACATTGTCTGCATGCCCTTGCCACAGTGCCTCTTCCTGCAAGTCGCAAACAACAAAGGACAAAATAAAAGCCCTTAACGATTGGTCCGTATGGGGGTCTCAGTTGCCTTAGTCGTCTAAAGCGTACATATCGGACCCGAAGCTGGTCAATTCAAATAACATTGGCATCCAAGCAGCACTCAAGGTAACCATGGGGTCTTCCTCCCCACTGTTCACCAAACAGCTGGTCGTCGAAATGGTAACCCAAGAATTGAACACTAGATGGCAACACAGCCTAATGATACTGGTTGGTTATGCATAACGTGACCATTTATTTCTTGACTCAAAACGGGACATTGTTTTATTTAGGTCAATTAACAGGTATACAATAAAAAAGCAACTTTTTAAAGTTATTTATTCAGAAAAAGTTAGCTTAAAAGTTATGAATTAAAAAATATACCCAAAATGTTTAATTATATTTATATTTATCAGAGGAACAAATTTGCTTTAATACAGCCTGTGAAGATTTTAGTAAGAATTAAACTCTTGGCACGCTTTTTTTTTATATTCACTTAATTTTCAACATCGCCTTTAGAACTGAAATTTGTAACTGGGATTTCTCAGATGTCCACAATTTGTTCATCATAGAAAATACTTTTTCTACTGGAGCATTTGCAGCGGCAAACATAAAATACATTCAACTAAAATAGAAAAGTTTTCATACTGTAGATTGCTGGCGAGAAAGTGTTTGAATACTTCCACCCAACAAGTTTCCGTGGAAACATTTAGATTATTTCATTCGGTTACTTTTTGCAATGTAATGTAGTCAGAAATTAATGAAAATTAATCAAAAACTTCTGCATCTTTATTACAGTCAATATACTCCTTTTCAATCAATACATCCAAAGATTTTTGAACGTCTTCCCATACGGGGATTTTTTTTAAAATTTGCTCAATAAAATATCTCCATTTCTTTGATAAGAAAGTAAGTCCACTGCTCCAGATATTTACGTCTAGTTTCATAAAATTCTTTAGCCGTTCTTTTCGCAAACTCATCTATATCGGTACCATTATCTTTTTATTTCACCATTAATTGACGCACCGTAAATGGGAGAGACTGATTGGTCCGTTTCTGAGTCAAAATTGTCTTTTAGTTGATTGATTTCTTTTGCAGTTTCAGTTGCCGATACAGTCTGACATTCAAGTTTCAATACAGGTTTCCAAACCGCTTCGCGCGGTTTTCGAATACGGGACAATTTTGCGTCCCAGAGTTCATTCCGGGGAACACCGGGACTCGTAATTATAAAAAGGGACAGTCCCGTTCAAAACGGGAACATCTGGTCACATTAGTTATGGAATCATTCCATTGAGAATCTAACTAAGACATTCTCAATAAATCACGCACGTTAAATCTGTCGAGAGCTCAAACATCCTCCCGTTGGTGTGGTGTATTAGTTAAGAGAGGGGTTGCCCAGCTTAGGTGTCGTCCCCATCAATTGACCATGGTTCAAAATTTGAGGTCCGTCGCCAAAAGCCCACGAATAGCTAAAAAGTGTGTCGTTAATATCCATTCACTCCAAAAATGGCCCCTCAGGGGGCTCACCTTCTTTAGGTGAGTACGGGTGTCACAATCCCGAGGTGCCCTAGTGATATTTTCCTTTTCCCACGGGGTTTACTGTCTTTGGTAAACACGGGCTTCATGAACCCGGGATACCCTAGTGATCCTTCTCTATTGTCGACCCTCTTTCTTGTCATTCAATTCATTCTTTCTTTCTCTCTTCCCATCTAGACCACAAATATTAAAACAAATGTTTGGCGCAGTATAGCCGAAATCGGCTCTTGCGCCAATAAACCCAAAATCACTCACTCACTCACTCCAAAAATGGTGCGAACATTGTGACTTTAATATTCACTCACTCACTATGCAATTTTTTGTTGCAATTTTTTATAGCCCCCGGAGAAAATGTATCTTTTTTAAAAAATTGTTGTAAGTTGAAAACAGGCAGAAAAGTAGCCTAGGGGGGCGCGAAAATATCAAACTGTCAAAAATGAAAGATTTAAAAAAATTACATATTTACTGAAAGGAAGCAAAAAATAAAATATACATTCGGACATAATAAAAATAAAATACACTAGAAACGTCGTTTATCCGAATCAATTGGAACAGGATACCGTTCGGATACGCGATTGTTCGGATCACCAAAAACCGAATGCGATCCATGCAGTATATGAAACCGGACACTATACAAATATTGAAAAATCATCACATGCGGAAAACGTGCTTGAAAAAAAAGCAAAATAGGTGCAAAATGTCGCAATTTACCTTTATTGTGGAAAATAACCACTTATTTTTCGCTGTATCTTTGTACACTTTCTGATTCTCTTCAACAAGGTCTCTGATTCTCTTCAGCAGTAGTTGAGTAGAACAGCACTCTAATTGTTGTTCGTACCAACTCCACAACTGTCTCTAACGCAGAAATGCGTAAACATTTGCTACTTTCGTTGTAGTTGTCCTCGTCTTCATCCGTTTCATCGTCGACAGGGGTCGGATTTTCTTGCACGGAAGTCACAATCTCGTCATCAATTAGCATTTGAAATCCAGTCTTCTGCATCGCAATGCCATCCTAGTTTCTACATCAACACAACTCAACAAAAGAGCAAGTATACACCACTTCACTTGGAAACAAACTAAGCTAATATTCCGTGCAGATGTTTACCAAATCACACAAATGAAATTCTCCAAATATCCCTAATCCTAGATTTTCCCGACAATTGGTCTCACGCGAAACAACTGTTGAGTACTGGCGTTGTTCGAAAAACGCATCCAGACTTCAGTCCGGATATTTGACGCTCCGGATAATAAACGTTCAGATAAACGACACGCTACCTGTACATACATTTACACTGATATAATATATTTCTAAATGTATCTGTAGTGTCTGGCTACTGTTGGCGGAAGATTATGGAATGTTGGCGCTATTTAGCGCGTCTTAAGGCGGTGTGTTACTGTTTTGTAGAGAGAATGTGATTGACCCTCGAACGGGACGGTCGGGGAAGAGGAGTCCCTCGTTTCAGGAGTGCGGTGAATTGCGCTTGTGTTTTGTTGTATTGGAAAAGATAGAATCCTGTTCTATTGACACGACGTGCTGTGTCGTGAAGGAAAAAGAAAGTAATAAAGACCATACAGTATCAGTAATGTAGAAATTATAAATGCTTCATAATGTGGGAGTTACAAATGTATGAGTAATGATGTGTGTATCAATACTCAGATTAACTATCAATGTATTTGATAATTAATCTCACAATTCTTAGTGAAGAACAAGTTTTTATTATTACTATGGGATTTACGTACACTTGTCAGATATAAAATTTTATACTTATCTTGATATTTGTATGGTTTATAATTAAAATAGAATTGTAGTTTTAACGTCAAAGTGTATTGTTATTGTGGGTGTGGGTATTGTGTGATGAAAATTAAGATTGAAAATTGGGAGGCAAACATTGAAAGTTTGACGAGCACTGCCTGTAAGCACATTTAATTTTAGAATAAGTTAAATAAGACAAATGTATACCCTATCACCTTTTTCTATCTATCTTGGCGGGTCACAAAAAAACTCTTTGCGGACTGCTATTTGCCCAACGCTGTCCCAAAGAGTATTCTAGGATTAAAGTTCAAAATCTTTTCTACTAATTCAGAGATTGTTTTCAAAAAGTGATGCAGATGTGAATTAGATTAACTATATTCGGTATAAGATGAATTTAGGAGTTCGTAAGAACAGTTATCGTAAAATCCAACTTATATCAAGGAAAGAGGAAGTACGAAAGCTGATAAATTACATCACTTTAACCTCAACAAGATCTTCGGCATCTGCTGTAGTACTGGTTAAGAAGAAGATTGATTCAATGCGATTTCGCATTGATTATAGGAGATTAAATAATATCACGAAGAAAGACGCCATCCCTTCTTAATAATTGATGAAACTTTTGCTCTCAATAGTTGAAATAAATGGTTATCTAACCTTGATTTTAAGAGAAGTTACGGCGAAGTAGACATTTTTCTCAGTTCAGAAAAGACGGCCTTCGTCTCGTGACAGAGACTGAAAGTTCAAAGTCATGACTTTCGGATTATGTAATATTCGCTCCATTTTTCAAGAGAATAATGAATAGAAACTGTACTTCGAAGAATAACTAGTATGCTTGGATGACATAAACACTGTCGGATTCACATTTCAATAATCTCTAAGCACAACCTTCAATATCTTAGAAGCTAAGAATGCAAATTTTAAACCAATTGTTAGTAAATGCCGATTATTTGGTCAAAAGTTTTGTTATGTTGGGCATATCATATCGTAAATAAGAGTTAAAATCGTTTTTGAAAAGACTGACGTAGTATAAAAATGCTAAGACAGAAAAACATGATCTTCGAAATTTCACTGTATTATTCACTCACAATAGACTCTCCGTGAAGGACTGGCGGTTGAAAGACCTTAATGCAAGTTCAAATATCAACACAAAAAACTTTATTTGGACCAATCTGTCTAAATCAGCATTCAATTATTTAAAACAGCCTCTAATAATTTTCCATGCTCAGGAATTTCAAAGCCGGCTCAATTTTGAAAGTAGAAGAAATAATAAAATTTTCCAATAGCAGATGAGAGTTGAGTATTACGGAATACCATTTACATTTTCTAAATAACTCTTTACTGATTTTTAATAAAAAAATCTCCAATATCATCATGCATATTACTACAACGTTGTAAGGAATATTATCATTTGTCAAAAAAAATATATTAATTTTGTTGTTATGAAAAAAAAATTTTTTTTTAAAATGGTAAATGGAGGGCATATAGAATAGTCAGGTAATTTGGAATAAGTGGTTTAAACCCAATGCTTCTCAAACTTTGAATATTTGCGAGCCAATATTCAAACCATGATTTTCATTGCGCCTCCTACAAATAACAATGTATTGAAACAATAATACTGTACTTTGACACTAAAGTTGGAATACGACTTTTTCTCAAGTGCCACCGGCGTATATAAACGTCTCGCTCAGCCAAAGCATTAATTGCTCCGGACGTATATATACGTCTTTCAG